>WSFP011552313.1:0-11280 GCA_009831015.1 Picea engelmannii
GGACCAACATAGTTCATCTTGAGCATCTAGGTTGAGTTTAATGAAACTGGAGACTAGGAGAGATATGTAACTATTCCACTCAGAGGCCTCCTTGCCAGAGAGGCCTAGGAAGGCTGAAGACTTCCAACCTTGTTTTTTGACTCGATGAGGGATTTGTGCTCTAGCATCCTCCAGGATGTAAATGCCTGCATTGTGGAGATATTGAATAAGGGCTTCTGATAAAAGAAAGTTGTTTTCGGAACTGAGCCATGGATCTTCTCTTAGTCTAATACTTCTTCCGTTTCCCACATTCCAGACCGTCCATGGACCCAGTAAAGGGAGAGAAGAAACCAAAGCCTTCAAGACTGTAGAGCCTTTGGACGATTTTCAGGGTTGTTTGAACCGGACCTCTATCGATCAATCGAGGATGTATTTAGATTTGAGAACTCTCCCCCATAGTTTGTTGTTATGAGTAAGTCTCCAGAGGCTTCTTCTAGCTAAGGCCCTAGCAAAGAGAGGAAGGTTTTTGAGATCCCACCCACCTAATTCCTTTGGGAAAGTCACACGGTCCCATTTGACTAAGGGAGATTTTGCTTGATTTATGAGAGCTAGACCAGAGAAACTGGATACAAGCTTTACGAGTTTTATGTAGAATTCCTTTGGGGACCATCACGATGGAGGTCCAATAGATTGGGATGCTCTCGATAGCAAACTTGAGTAAGACTAGTCTACCACCACGAGAGAAGACGATTGGCCCAAACGGATATGCGAGCTTCCACTTTCTTGACCATCTAGAACCAATCGACAAAACGATAATTGTCAGGTTTAAGGTTGAAGCCTAGGTATTTAAAGCGGACTAAGCTAACTCTTCTACGTACTCCGACTACAAGTGCCCGCCCTGGATTTCCTCGGAAGTTCGCCGGCTCGGCGGAGTAAGCTAACTCTTCTACGTACTCCGACTACAAGTGCCCGCCCTGGTTTTCCTCGAAAGTTCGCCGGCTCGGCGGAGTAAGCTAACTCTTCTACGTACTCCGACTACATGTGCCCGCCCTGGTTTTCCTCGGAAGTTCGCCGGCTCGTCCTCCGGCTGCTAGACCCTAATCCCCGGACGAGAATCACCGTCCCGCAGCTGATGGAGGTCCCCTAGTTCCGCCGGGGCTTCAAGCGCCCGCAGGCGGACAAAGATGTCAATGTCGGGGTTCTTGACGATGTCGACTCCGCCTTCTTCGTCCCTAAGCCGGCCTGCCTGAACGCCTTCGACATAATCTCCCTCTCACGCGGCTTCAATCTGGAGGTTCACGTCGACTCAGCCGGCGTCGAGCATAATGTTGAAGCTGGAGGAGATTGCGAGTCTGTTCCGGTTCAGCTTTGCATATAATTCTCAAAATCTTCAATAACTACCTATGAATGTGCATGCTAATGCTAGTATTATTCTAGTGTTTTATAATTAGTAATGTCACTTTTAATAACTACTTAATATTTTAATTTTTAATAATTATTTAATTTTTAATAGTATTTAAGATGATTATATCTTTTTAATTTTTATTTATTTTTTCTTTCCCATTTTTCTACCTATGAATGTGCATGCTAAATGTGCATGCTAATGCTAGTATTATTCTAGTGTTTTATAATTAGTAATGTCACTTTTAATAAATTTATTACCATATTTTGTTAGTACAAAATGCTTTATAAGTTTTATTGTAATATCTATATTAAACATATGGTATTAGTTGTAAGCAAACTCCTATTATATAATGAGTTTTAATTTGTTTTGTTTTTTTCAATAATTGGTTCACAAAAGAGTAAATATGTCACAAGGGGAATTGAAATTTAGATGAGAGTATAACAACTTTTTCTCTCTACTTCTCAAGATAGATGAATTAACACAATCCTAATTCATTTATGTAATTATATTTTTCATTTTCATCATAAATTAGGTTAATGCAATAAGCAAAAGAGGGAGAATAGTATTGGAGAATCATATCTTATAAAGAGAAATATCTTATTAAAGAGAAAGAGTTTTATCAATTATTATATATAACCGTTATTATGTGAAGTTTCAATGTAATTGAATTTATTGATTATGTCAATGTAGTTTTCTACAAGTCATTGTAGAAGAGATTGTAACATTCATCTGGTCTATCTCGTTCATAATGCTTACATGGTAAAAAAAAAAACAATTATTATTAATTCTCTCTTATACAAATCAATGTTAGATCCATATTAACTTCAAATCTATTCAACATAGTTGAAGGAGCAAATCCCTGTAGATGCAAATGTTTTGTCAGTTTTTTCATTATACAAAAGGTTTATGTCTCAAAAGGATTTGATCTCGTGACCTCCCGAAGGAGAGATCTCACATGTAGATCATGACTACGTGAGTTAACCCTTGAGGTTAAAAAAATGTTTGGAAGCATCTTGTCCGAGTGCCCTCCAACACTTAAACAAGACTGAGATAGTTGGTACCTTGAGAACCCTAATCAACCCATAAGGGAAAAACATGCTACAAATGAGATTTGAACTTAGGTAGGGAGGATAACAACTTCTCTTAACCACCCAAGCTAAAGCAAATTAACTAAATATTTAGAATAATCATCTCACCCAAACACTTAAGCTAAAGTGAAATTGTTACTACCTTTCTTACTCCATATATAAATTGAAGAGTATACCCCATACTTAAACCTCACATGTATTCTTAAATACACTTAAAAACTCCCCTATTTAGAGTCAAAACAAACCTCAATAAAATTTGAAACTCAATAAAATTTAACTCTTATTATATTATAGGTTGTTAATTTTCTATTCTCTACTAATCTTTTAATTATACATGTGTTATCTATTTAAAAAAAATCAAGGGTAAGACTTCCACTAATATTTTAGTTTTCTTTTACAAACACCTTTTTATAAAAAAAATAATATAAATTAGAGCTTCTTCTTAGAAACAAATGTTCTTTATTATATTAAAGCTTCTTCTTAGAAACACATGTTCTTTATTGATAACATAATTAAATATATAATCCATTGTTAATGTGTCAAATCTTGTATTCTAAGTTGGTGAGTGCACGAAGTTGGTGGACCAAAAAGTGGTAATGAGGTGAGTAGGAACGCACACTCGCAAGAACACGTGTGCATTTTTAGGAATGCGTGCATGTTCTTGATGTGACAAGTTCGGAGAACCCTGAACCTCCACTCAACAAGCCATGTAGGAACATTGATCCAGGTAGATATTGGTGGCCACCCACGTATTCCAATTGGTTCCTCTTGACTTTTTTTAGTTCAACACGTTCTTCTGTACTTCTTTGTAATTGTGAGTTCTACACTTATGGGGATGTCTGAAGCCCTACACATCTTCCAGGTGGATACTGGTGGCCTCCCATCTAATCCAACTAGATTATTTTGTATGTTTTCATGTCAACACATCTTGTTGTACTTTCAGGGACGTTTTGGGGCCCTTAACAGATTTTTTTTGGCTCGCCACAGTCAAACTATAGAGATAGTTAGAGTTTGACGATGTAATGTGTAGTTCTCTAAAATACCTTTCCAACGGGCTATCACACACCTAAAACAAAGGTCGTATGCAAAAGTTACGACCCCATGAAGTTGAGGTACCAACTTACCCATAAGGGGCCCACATAACTTTTGGTGTTTCATCTCCTAGGGTTATGTTTTTGGATGTCTAGGGTTTTGGAATTCATGAGTAATATCAAAATGGCCATTGGAGCCTCATTGTAATCATTCTGCTCAGACGAATGCACGTAGCAGCCACATCTTTTCTCAGAGATAACTAACACCATTCGAGCAAGTGTTTCAGTTATGCAATTTTACAGTTTCAACCTATTTCATTTATTCAATAGAAGATATTGTTCACTAGATATCTGCTTTGTTCTGCATATCTCTATGTTTATTGTATTCAATATGTTAATCAGTTCGTTCCACTCCTAAATCTGGATCAGTGGTATCAGAGCGGTCTACTTTTCATTTATTTTTCTTTATGCATGTCCTCAACATGATTTGGGTATAATAAGTTGGGACTCGAACCAATCGAGTCATTGCAAGATCAGTCGTGCCAAGCCTGACAAAAAAACATGGTGGACGAAAAGAAAGATGATGGAATAGGAGATCCTTTTAAAAAAATTCTTGAGGAAGCCCTCGTGTGACAAAGGAACGAAATGATGGACAACTTTGCGCAGATCCTTCGATGACTGCCCACAAGAAAAACATCTTCATCAAGTGGCCATGCAACCCCCTTCAAGGTGCAAGTAAATTTTGATATTCCATTATTTGAAGGACTGATAGGTACATATGTTGTAGATAAATGGTTGAATCTGCTTGAAGGGTATTTTTCGGTCCACAATTTTTCGATAGGGAAAAGATTACTTTTGCACTCCTCAAGTCCGTCCCCCATGTTAAGGATTTGTGCGATACTTACTCTGAGAAAAGGGCCATAGAGGAATCAACAATATTTGTGGTTGCCCTTACATGGGATTCCTTCAGGGATGCCATTAAAGAACAATACTACCCCATTGGAAGCTACGAGGACCAGTACATTCGATGGACCACCCTGCGTTAAGAAAGGGACCAGACAGTACCACATTTCACCAATAATTTCCATACCCTGCGCACCAAATTGGGTATCAAAGACTCTAAGTGAAATCTGGTGCTCAAATACCGCGACTGTTTGCATAGATACAGTCAAACATAAGTGGAGTTTATGGACATTGCCTCATTGTGTACGACTTATAGATATGCTGTCAAGATCGAGTAGAAATTTAAGCAGAAGAGGCGAGAGTTTGGATCTGCAAACTCCTCACAGCCGGAGCAAGGCAAAGGTGACCCAACCCACACGGCAAGGGACAAAGAAAAGATGACCACTCTCAGGACAACCAGTCCAAGATGCAGAACAAGAAGGGCAATTAAAAGACGAAGAAGGACACAGGGAAATGGTGTGAATACCATAAAATCCCTTGGCACAACACTGAAGATCCAAGAAGTCACTTGTGGTCGAGATGAAGGCGTCTGAGTCCGAGGTTGATTCTGACTCCGAATAAAATCCATAAGGAGGGAAGTGGATTATCAATGTTGAACCCAGTGCCACTGTTGCTACCACCAAAGCCCAACCAAGCGATCCAGAAGAGCCAAAGGAAGGGGAACAACTTTTTCACTCAAAAATGTGGGTAAAGGGGGCTCCGCTTCATTTCGTTTTCAATAGCAGCTGTCAAAAGAACCTGATCTCAGCAGAGGTCGTCAAGCGATTGGACATGTCGATGACACTACACCCGCAACACTACACCATCGGTTGGCTTCGCCAAGGAAGAGATCTTCGTGTCAGGCAACAGTGTCGTCTGTCGTACAACATCAAGTGTTTCAAAGATGAGGTATTATGTGATATTGCTCCCCTTGAAGTTTGTGATGTTCTTTTAGGACAACCATATTTGTGGAAGCATCATGTTGTGTATGAGTCTAGACCCCGCAATGTTATTATTACTTTGGGTAGACAATTGTACAGGATACCATAGGTAGTGTCGCCTACCGTTATTTCTTTAATATTTTCTAAGTAATGCAATAAGGTCATTTCACAGATCGATAAGTTCATCTTCTTTGTGACCCATGCTCACAGTAAGCAGAAGGTATCCGCCACATAAGTGGCATCTACATAGAGTCTCTCTTTGCAGTAGAAGAAAGTGGACGGGATCGTGGAAGAGTACAGAGACATCTTCTCCTCACCTGCCGAGGTACCAACGCACTGCCAAGCCAAGCATCCAATCGATTTGACCCCTGGTACACCTCTGCCTAATGGACCAATCTATCGTCGCTCGCTGATGGAATATGAAGAAATCAAGCATCAGATCCAAGAGCAATCTGACTTCCGCAAGGGGAGGATCTGGGTCTTTTGAAGAAGGATGGGACCTAACGACTCTGCATTGATTACATAGAATTAAACAAAATCACAGTCAGGAACTGGTACCCAATTCCCACGATTGATGACCTTCTTGACCAACTCGAGGGGGAAAAGTTCTTCAACAAGATTGACCTAAAGTCTGCCTACCACCAGGTTCCCATCGAACCAACTGATGTATGGAAGACAACCTTCAAATCCAAAGAAGCTCTCTTCAAATGGTTGGTCATGCCCTTTGGATTAACAAATGCACCAACCACTTTCATGATATTGATGGATGATGTATTGATACCCTTCACCAACTCTTTTGTGGTGGTATATTTGGATCACATCCTCATCTTCAACAGAACTTGGGAGGAGCACATGCGGCGTAATCAACAAGTTTTGAACACTCTGCAGCAACACAAGCTATATGCCAACTTGGAAAAATGTTCCTTTGGAATGAACATGGTCCAATACTTGGGATACATTGTTGATGAGCATGGGGTACATGTTGATCCCGCTAAGATCCAAGTCATTCGTGATTGGCCAACCCCGACCACACTAACCGAGCTTTAGAGCTTCTTGGGACTGACCAACTTCTACTGACGGTTCGTGTTGGGATTCTCCCATATTGCATGGGCCCTTAGCCAAGTGACCAAGGGTGGTGGAAGGGAAAAGTTCGTGTGGGGGAAGGAACAACAACGAGCATTCGATGATTTGGAGCATTGCTTGTGCTCAGCTCCAATACTCTCCTTTCTCGATCTGCAACAATCGTTTGAGATCGAAACTGATGCATCTGACTATGCTATAGGTGTATTTCTCACTCAACATGGTCATCCATTGGCATACCACAGTGAGACACTCTCAGATACTGTCCGTAAATACCCCACCTATGACAAGAAAATGTATTCCATTGTACAAGCTTGTAGTCGATGGAAACATAAATTCTAGGAAAGGAGACGATCATCCACACTAATCAAAAGCCCTTGTAGTTCATACAGACATGGGGGAAATTGCAAAATGGTCACCATCATAAGTGGTTCACCTACTTGCAACAGTTCCATCTCAACATCAAGTATAAGACATGGAGCTCAAATTGTGTCACTGAATTCCTCAGTTGACCTCCCGTTTTTGCACTCACCATTGTGCTCCATTCGTGTGGACATGAGGCATCTAAGTGGCCCCAACTTTATCCAAAAGATCCAGACTTCAAAATCACTTATCAGCTCTTGGGTACATGCACAATTGTCACCAATTTTCACATTCAGAACAGACTATTATGCCATCGGGGCTATCTATGTGTCGCTACAAGCGAACGTGCAAAGCTGATTTGGGAAGCCCACTACAGTCAGATGGCATGAAATTTTGGCATGGAGAAAACTGTGGTCATTCTACAAAAACATTTTTATTGGCCAAAACTTTGACATGACGTTAGCAAGTATATCGGATCTTTCACTGCATGTTCCATTTCCAACCCAACCATCAAGAAACAAGGCTTATACACCCCTCTTCCTACTCTCGAGAATCCTTGGGAATCCATATCAATGGATTACATGCCTGGCCTTCCGTCCACTAAGCAAGGAAATGATTGTGTATTTGTGGTCGTTAATCGGTTTTCAAAGATGGCCATCCTCATATCCTGCAAGAAGAATATCACAACGAAAGGCATGTGGGGAATGAGAGTCCATGAGAAATAGGCGTATGTGGCTCCTGGGAGAGAATCCTTCCTCTGAAATCGTGTGACTTCCTTATTGACCTTGCCTAGCCCAGGAATCCCTTGCCCGGTGGAGTTTAGTCCCAGCTCGGGGGTGACCCGCTGCTGAGAGTGATGAGCAGTGTGGTTTAAGGCTGGGAGGTTCGTGGAAGGTCTGCACGCAGTTGGTGGATTTACTCCAGCTAAAATATAAGTATCATTATGTGTTTAATTATGTATGTTTTTGCATGTTGTGTTACTTGAAATGTATCATGTGTTCTATTGCATGTGGACTTACTGTCAATTCCATTTGAATCTGAAGGGTAGCAGTAATTATGTGTTAATTGATGTTAAATTCATTAAAATGCATGTTATATATATGTGTATGCTTTCCCGTGGTAGTGTTACCCGACCTGTGGATGGCCCGATTGTTTGAGTAGCGTTATCATAGTCAGTTGTACAAGACAAGGTATTTCGCAGTAGCATTTCCCAACAGTGGTGTTGTTGGCTAGGGATGTTACAATTTGGTATCAGAGCCAAGGTTTCAACGCTGAGCCTGGATGGGTTGGACAAGTGGTCATTAGAACCATGGTTTCTAGTGGAAATTGTGTCTAGAGGAACCAATTTCGAACCTCAGAATGATCCTGAGTGCCAAACGGTTATTTTGGTCGTGTTACGAAGCTCAGGATGTGTAGCGGTATTATAAAACCACGAAAAATGTGGTATTTGGCCACAAAGAGGGAAATCACAACACTGGTGGTGTTGGGGCCGTATGATCTGTTCGGAAGGAGGGGGAATCCTTCACAACCGTCAGATCTAGAGAAGGTGCAGGAGGGTTATCCTGGAAGCCTTTCAGAGTTCGGCGATTGGGATAAGTGGAATGTGTTGATGCACAAACTACGAAGCCCGAAGCTCCGAAGTCTCGAAGGAAATCTACACCATAGATCTGGGAAGAAGATTACCATTAGATCAAGCCAAGAGTGGAAGGTAAGGTGCGTGGTGAAGTGTGGATCGGAACAACCGGATCTACGCACAAGTGGTTGTGAGTCGTGGATCTCACGACAGATCTTAACCTCGGAGTTCAACGATCTCACGACTTGTGCTATAAAGGATTTATTAAGCCAATATAGTTCTATTATCTTGAAAACCTTTGTATCCCTTGATCTGGAGAAACCAGTATTTGGAACCAAATCAAGAAATTCTACTTCTATATGAGAATTAGGGTTCTCCTACCTCTTCTTCCTGATGTTTAGCTCCATTTTATCCATTTCCTGCTCGATTCTTTCTGGGAACTGATGATGATATTCCTTTATTTCTTTCATGGCTTCAACCTACACCTTGGTGATTCATTAGGTCATTTTTCTATGGTGATATGCCCTTACTGGTTGCTTGGGCTTGCTACATTGACCTAGCTCCTAGAGCCTATTACCACTCTCATCCCCTTCTATTCTCAGTATTGTATGTCAACTAGAGAAAGGGGCAAAGGATAACTACTTGATGGATATACTAACAAGATCACCACATTGAGTAAAGGGATGCCCCTATATGGGAATGGATCCTAGTGATGCTCTACCAATATCGAATGTGGCTTTACTAGCCACCAAATTCTTGCCACGGGAAGTAACCCGAACCTAGAGATACCTAGAGGCCTTGGTTCCTTTGGTAAGTATCTGTGTCAAGAAGATAAAGAGATACAAAGATAAGGTCCCAACTATGGGAACTAAGATTCTAGAAAATCCAAGCATTTGCAGAAATATTGGCTTAAAATATTTTAAAACAAAGATAAACATGTGGATGAACCTTGAATTCATGTTGAAGTGCCATAAACTGAGAGCTAAGTACTAGAAGGTATCGATGCTTAAGACACCATCCTTCCTCATAATCCCCAAGCTATGATTTTTCTTTGGAACCAGATAACTTGTGTGTTTAATGATATTGCAATTCCCCTGATCTATCATAAACTTGTCTGAAGGGCAGAAACAAAGTGGAATGATCGCACCATGATGAGGACTATATAGTTCTTACATTGCTATGGGAGTTACAATAGGAAGATGCCTTGGTGTGGTAGCATCCAACTAACACCTGGGTTCCTGCTCATGCGGTCATGTTGTCACCCCATTCATGGAAGCTTTGGATTTCTTTGTTGCAAAGAATTTTTACATTTTTATCTTTGACAATGTTGAATATAAAGAAGCAACCCTAAAAGGGGGACCCTAGTTCTTCCATCACTTAGAGTTAGTGCTTAGCCCATGTTTTGATTCTTTTAACTTGAGAAAAACTCTGAGAGACAAGATTTACATCTTGCTAAGATTATTGGGTTTGCTTCTCTATTATCTTTTAATACCATACCCCTTAAATCTATCCCTTGAAGGTGTGCCCCTGATTTTTTTGTGGGTGTCTACTAAATGTTATTGGATTAGAAAGGTTGAACCTAGAGGAATCATATCATAAGCAGATCAAGGTGGTCAAGCTTAGGATCGACTCCCCCATGATGAATTTTATGTTTGCATTGTCATAGTAGATGGCAAAGGTAAAAGACTTTTTTTATGATGGAGCAAGTAGACTACAATGCATTGTTTCTAGATCTCTTGACGAGTGTCCTTGGTAGATTTCTCTTGAGTTTCCAAAAGACCCATTTTTCAACACCAATCACCCCATTCAAACTATACTTTAGTACTCAAAGGGTGGAAGCATCTTCTTCAATGAAGTTGGGAGCCGACCTTCAATGGGAGGCAATAAATGGTATTGATCTGGAATTGAAGGCGTTAGGGAATATCCCATCCTCTCCACCAAGCTCCCAAGGCATAGAGAAATAGGGCAAAGGGGAAACACGCATGATTTTGATTGGTTGTAATGCTTGAAGCTAGTGTGCCTAGATTGTGCATTTTGGTTTTTGTGTTTTTGTCTTGCTACCTCTTGGTAGAGATTGTAGTTTCACTTTTTTGTGTCTCCTCGCGGCTCTTAGTAGTGCACTTGAGGGTGAAACCAATGTCATTTCTTGAGATTTTTTCCATGGCTATATGTAAGTTTTCGTTGGTTCTATTTTTACTTTTTAATGGAGGAATTATATAGTCCCTTTATTTTCTTGGATGCCCCCTATGAGAGATTGAACTTTGACTTTGTACCTGGATTTCCAACCCAAATAGAGGTATAGGTTTTTATCAATGTAAGATGTAAGCACTTTCTATGTTTTTCTCCTTAGAAAAAAAGAGGACTTTTTTCTTTGTAAAAAAAATCCAAGGATGAAAAAAAAACACCTTAATTTGCTAAGCCATGTGTTAATGAATTGAGTGCCCTAAATTTATGCAGTATCCAATTTAGCTGGATCATCTTGCAAATCCATTAGAATTGAGCTAAGAAATTAATTTTCTCCACACATTTTGTCAAATAGAAAACATAAGAGAATCAAATCAAAAGGATCAAGTACTTGAAAATACCTTGAGAGTGTGATGAAGTGAGAGCATTAAATTTGCAAAAAACTTGAAAATATGAAGTATGCACCAAGACTATGATCCTATATGTATCATAGGTGTTGACATACTAATTGTTTGGGTTCATGGCTCAAAACTCAAATTTGTTAGATCATAGTTTGTGAGAAATATGACCAAGGATTTGTTTCTCTTTCTTATCCCATCTTGACACTAGATTAGTAAATTACTGAGCTCTATTTTATATGCAAAATATACCCTAGGAGGGCATTAGGTTTGGGTTTCATATCTTTGAAAACCCT
>WSFP011552320.1:0-10691 GCA_009831015.1 Picea engelmannii
ATTGATTTCGAACAAGGACTTGATTGGACTTTTGGGATGGTCGGGCATGAGGGAAAGAAATAAACTGTAGAAAGGCCGACTCAGGATGGGTGAAAGTTCCCTTGGAAAAGAGCATGAAAGATGATCAAACTCATCTAGCATGAAATCGACATAAGTTCATGATGTAGGAGACAACGTAAACTCTCCATGTGTTTGGAAGAGTAACCAAACCGAGGAGGACATAGCTCTATGTAGCGAGAACAACTTCCTAAGGTCGTATTAGATCCCAAATATTGACGAACAAACTAAACGATGTTCTTTGTCCAAAGGCGACTCATTGTTTTTCCAAAAAAGAATATATATTTCTTGTCCCCTCTTTTTGGGATTTTTTATTTTTTTTTGTCTTTTTCAATTTTTTAAAGAGATTGAAAAAGAATAAAAGAATGCTACGTTACAAAGGAGGAACAAGTGTCTCAAGCATACTAGTTCCAAGCACAAGGAACATACAAATTTTTCAGAGCAAGGAGACATGTGCAGGAAAATGACACTCAAGGGAAATTCCTCCATGGGTTAAGCTGTTAGGTCGCAGAGGCAAAGTGCTACAAGAATTGTGTATACGACATTCTTCAAAGGTTCAATTGAGAGAAACATGGAGTCGACATTAGGCCAAAGATGCAAAGATGCAAATGTGATTAGCAAGACACGAAAATACCCCCTTCAATGTATTTTTCACGTGCTGAGAGAAGCTAAGCTCGATAGTTTTTTTCACGTTTAGAGAGTTTGAAAAAACGTAAAAGAAGACTCCACTGGGGTATATTTTCTGAAATAATATAATCATTTAGAAAAAGGGATAAACTAGCATTGAAAAGACGTCTACTCAAAACCATTTTAACGATTGTGACAAAGACAATATCATTCAACAATCTTTTCAATTTTAAGGAGTCTGAAAAGAGCTTAGCTATGGACTCACAATCTTTTTCTAGATTTAGTCTCATTATCTCCAAAAAGTATAAAAATTACTAAGGAGAACTCTCTCGGCAAGACAAATATCCCGAGGTGTAGAGCTTGACCAGCCTAGTACCACATAAATTATCAATTAGGTATTCATAGTTTCTTTTGTAGCTATTAGATCAAACAAGGTCATCATCTAGCCATAAAGGATTATGGTTGGAATCAATGCCTAAATTAGTAGCTTGTTTAGTTGCAGTCCTAGCATTAAAGTCTCTAAGCATGAGGACATTACCTTCATTTTTCAAACTATAAATATCTTGTTCTAAATTATTATAGGGAAAAATATCCTGGCCCTCGAGCCCAAAGTTATCAGCAACAACAGTCCCTTGTGAGAGTTTCCAAAACTATTTTTTTATCAATTTTCCTCCTCCTCCTAAACCTCTTGCAGAATTTTCCAATCCAAAATGACACCCCCCTACAAGTCCTCTCATCCGTTCCTTATCCTGCTCTCTCTAAGCCCCCTCTTTAAGTTTACAACAACCTTATGCCTCCATTAATTCCCAAACAACCTTATCCCCGTATTAATTACTTCACCCACCTTTTAACAATAAAATAATAGAAGTCTCATTTAATATATTTTAATAATTAATTAAATTAAAATTAAAAATATGATAAAAATTAATCGATTTGGGTTGTTACATACACCCACCCTTCAAGAAACTTCATCTTAAATTTAGATTAATTTACAATACAAGGGTAACGACACACGATTCATACATCCACATCAAATAACAAACATCATCAATTTGATAAGAAGAAGTGTCAACTCTCTTGACCAAGCTACCCTAGTAGGTAATTGACAATCATCATCACACGTCTAGGGGAGCCTGAGCTAACACTCTCCTCCCATAACTCTAGGTTTCATAGGATACACGGTGGGAAATGCCTCCACCCCTCCTAATAGAACTAGGGTCAACACCCTACCATGGAACATACAATGGGACTATGTTGTTGGTAATTTTGTCATCGTATATTCATTTTTAGGCAATCTCTCCACCTAAAAACCTGCACGTGTCCACATACCATAGAAATGCATTTAATCCAATGTAATTTCACATATAAAATTTATACCATATTTTTTCCTGGTCGATGTTCACGACATCAACCTTTTATCATCATTATTCTTTGGTTATTTCATAGCCTCTTGACCTATGGATTATTCTATAGCACAACTCATACATATCCATGCATTATCATCATGTGAATGCATTTAATCATAATTTCAATACGATATACATGTACCAACAACTTTAAATTTCTAAATTTTCAAGTTACAAAAAGATTGCATAATATCCATCATAATTCAAATAGTGTTAAACACTCATAGAATTGACATTAACATAGGTTCATATGTCTTAAAAGTTCAAGTGTATCATTAATAGTTTCATAGTGAATAGTAAAAAATATTATTAGGCCTTAAGTAACTCTAGTTTTCTAAGCTAAAAGGTGGCATTATATACACCCAACCTTCAAGAAAGCATATTCCTGAGGTGGTCAAAAACGTGAGGGATGATCTTGTCGTAAGGTCTTGGCATCCTCCCAAGTAGGAGATCTTTGGCTATACTTGTGCCACTGGACCTTAACTTGGTCTACCAGACAGTTCCCAAGCTATCGGACCCTACGGTCCAATATGCATAATGGTTCTATCATGCGGGTTCCCACGTCTGATGCTTGCAATTCCTTCCAGTTTAGCTTATGATATTCGTCAGCAACATAAAGACATAGAACAGATACATGAAAAGCATTATGAGTTTTATGCAAGTTGAGTTCATGTACGAGACGATAGGAAATGATTCCAATTATCTCTTGGATTTTGAATGGTCTTATAAATCGAGGCGACAAATTTGTCCCCTTCCCAAACCAAATGGTACTCTTATTAGGCTTGATATGAATGAAAACTTGATCTCCCACGTTATAACTTCAATGATTCCTATGTGCATCAACATAAATTTTGTGTCTATTTTGTGCTTTCTTTAGTCTTTCCCTAATCTGAATCACATGTTCCTCCATATCTTGAATCAATTGTAGCCCAACTATCACTCAGTCTTCTAACCTTTCCCAAATGAATGGTATCCTACATGGCCTTCCATACAGAGCTTCATAGAGTGGCATTCCAATGGATCTATGAAACTATTATTGTAGGCGAACTATACCAAAGGTAGTTACTTCTCCCAATGGGTTTGATTATCCATAACATACACCCTAAGCATGTCTTCCATAACCTAATTTACTCTCTTAGTTTTCACATTTGTTTCAGGATGATAAGTTGTGCTTAAGTTCAAATGAGTTCCCAACGCTAATTGCAAACTTGTCCAAAACCTAGATGTGAACCGAGAGTCCCTATTTGAAATGATATTCTTGGGTAACCCGTGAAAACATATGAACTCAGTTATAAACAGACGTTCCACATCAGTGACATCATAAGTGTCTATAACTTGAATAAAATGAACACTCTTGGTCAACTTATAAACTATCAGAAGAATGGCATTGTGTCTATGCGATGTGAGTGACAATCCCACAACAAAATCCATAGAAATGACTTCCCACATGGATATAGGAACCTCATGTGGTTGTAGGAGACTTGTCAGGTGGTGGTGATCAACCTTCACTTGTTGACACTCTAGTAACTTGGAGATGAAATTGACTACATCACATTTTCATACCTACCCGGAAGAAAATCTTCTTCATGTCTACATACATTTTCTTCATACCTGGATGTGAACAATAAAGTTCTCTAAGGGATTCCTTGAGTATGATGCTTTGAATATCCCGACCTTTGGGGATGTACATCCTTTCGTGATATCTTAACAATCCATTTGCTTCCAGGATATATCCTTCATACTTTTGATCTACTTGCCTCCCACTTTGGAGGGTTTAATTAAAGTTTAAATAATAACTATCTCCAAGAAGTTTCCCCAACACACGCTCCCTCAGATTATTTTTTAAGGGTACAAAAGAGAATACATGTGGTCTCCTACTCAAGGCATCTGTAACCACAATCTCCTTTCCCTTGCTATCCAAAATAAAAAAAATCATACTCACTCATAAAATCACTCCATCACCTCTTCATGGCATTGAGATCCCTTTGATTGAAGAGATGAATTATGATTTTGTGTTCTGTTTTGAGATCAATATTTCTCCCCATTAGATAGTGCCTCCAAAGTTTTAGAGCTAGTAGTACAACTTCCAACTCTAAATCATGAGTAGCGTAAATCCCCTCATGTTGCTTAAAATTTCTTGACTCATATGCTATCAGTCCTCCATCCTGCATTAGCATGGTCCCCAATCCTTTGTTCAAGGAATACGTGCATACTATTAAGTATTTTCCCATATTTGACACTCACAAAATTAGTGCAGTAGTTAGTAACCTATTAATCTCGATGAATGCACTATCACATTCTTTTTTCCATTCATACTTAACCCCTTTGCACTACAAGGTGGTGATGAGTTTTTCTATTTTAAAGAACCATTCCAAAAACCTCTAATAATAACTCTCTAGCCCCATGACGCTTCTTACCTCATGAGCATTTTTCGGCAGTGGCCATTCCATAATCGCCTTTACCTTTTCTAGGTCCACATAAATTCCTTCACTATAAATGATATGACCTTAATAGTGAATTTCTTTCTAGATGAAAGAACACTTCAACAACTTTCCATACAATTTGTTCTCTCTAAGGCATGACAACACCATTCACAAGTGTTCCTCATGTTCTCTTTCATTCTTGGAATATATGAGAATATCATCGAGAAAGACCTATACAAGGCAGTCTAAGTACTTTCAGATTACACCATTGATGAGGCTCGTGAATACTATTGGTGCATTGGTCAAACGAAAAGGTACTACGATGAACTCATAATGCCCAAACTGAGTTTGAAATGTAGTTTTAGGAATATTGCCTTCCTTAATCCTTAACTAGTGATACGCTGATTGTATATCAATTTTTGAGAACATTGCTTCTCCTTTCATCTGATCAAAGAGATCATCTATCCATGGCATTGGGTACCTATTTTTCATTGTAGCATGGTTCAAGTCCCTATAATATATACACGGTCATAAGGAACCATCCTTCTTCTTCACAAAAATTACTGGTGCACCCCAAGGTGAGACACTAGAACTTATTAGTCCTATGTCAAATAGTTCTTTCAACTACATCTACAACTCACAAATTTCTGGCACTGTCATCCTCTACGGAGTCTTGAAAATTGGCTTCACACTAGGTTTTATCTTAATGGTAAAATTAAGATCCCTCTCAGGAGGTGATCCTCACAACTCTTTAGGAAAAACATCCTTAAACTTTGACAATACTAGATATTGATCCAAGGAGGGTCCTTTCCCTTGACTAACTGATTCCACTACATATAAACATCAACCTTGCCTCATGCAACACTTAACCTTCATGGCCCAGACAAAGCATAGAGACACCTTCCTCCATACACCATGGATCTCTACTGACCTCCCTTCATCATCAACACAAAACACTCTCTTCGCGAAGAAATCTACTAAAGCTCGATGGGATTCTAACCATTCCATTCCAGTGATTAGGTCATACCTCCCTAGAGCAGTGACATGCACCTTCAACCTATTAGTACACCCTCCCATGTCTACTAGACAATTATCAATGCTAAGTCCTACCGCTTGTTTTTCCCCCGAATCAACATCAACTTGTTTGAATTCATCGTTCTTGTAGGTTTCCAACCCACACTTTTCTAATGCACAAGGTGAAATGAAACTATATGTAGCACTAGAATCAAAAAGAATTTTAACATATACATTATTTATCATACCTGATGAATCCACCATTGTGGATTGATTCTCTTCTTGGCAGTTTTTAATCGCTACATAAATCTCATGGATACTACTTGCTCGTCCCATCAGGGCCTTTCCTTCTCTATGCATAAAGCATGTTTGTGACTCTAGAAAATCACGCTGGTAATGGATCCTTCACACGCCCAACAAGTAACCCCATGTGGAGCCTGGGTGCTTCTCTATGAAGGCCTTTGAAGTGAGTTCCTTCACCTAGAGACCCTTCCCATACTTGTTTCTCTTTGAGAAGGTTATCGACCTTCCTGCATCGTTGGTGATGAGTGGGATGTTTTACTCGCTGCCATTGAAATACATGTAGAAACTTCTCTCGGTGTGACTCTTTTTTCATAAGGAGGTGGCCCAGAGATTCCTCCCATAGAGAAATTCCTAGGGGCCTTCCCCATGAATCCATTATGTTGTGGAAATGTTGATCTCATACCTCTTTTTAAGCACATGTGCTCCTTTGTGTAACGTTCATTTTAAACTCCTTCAACTACTCATGATGGTTTCCACATCTGTACCATGGCCCTTATCTTAGGGTTTAACCCATACACAAAACGTTCTTCTTGTCATTGATCGATATCGATGTATGATGCATATTTTACTAACTCCATGAACCAAATATCATATTCTTCCATAAACTAGAGCATGAAATGCTCCTACCTGTTGTTCCACGTAGTATGCAGGAAAGTATTTCCTTTGAAACCTTTCCTCAAAAATATCCCATGAGACGATATCTGGGGTAAGGTGCAACTGCCTCTCTATGTTACCTCGCTAGTTCAAGGCATTGTCCCTCAACTGACATATTGCAATCTTCACCTTATATGTGGAAGCATTGTCTCTTAAGGTGAAAAATCATGTCATTCCTTCCAACCCTGCTTCTGCATGTTCACTTGCATGACCCGCAAGAAATTTTGGGAGTTTGATCTTCTATAGTTCACTTTTGATGTCCCCTAGTGGAGTCCCTCCCTCTGATTCCCTCGCCACTTTAGGGTTACCCACTCTAGATGGTGGGGGTTCCACTTCAACATTAGTTGATTGTCATCCCTTTAATGTCTTATTAATAGCCTCTAAAGAGCAAAAAATGAGAGATAAACCAGGCGATGGTGGTGTCAACGCCAGCATTGGTGGTCCTTTCGATAATTCCCCTGTTGGATGGTGATTGGATTCCTACTTGTTGTTGCAATGTCATCACCACGATTGATTGGATGCCTACCTGTTGCTGCACTACCATCATAGTTTGTGTTTGAAAGTGTTGTTGTGTGGCCATTGCAGCCAGAGGAAGGAAGAGTCCAAGAGGCTGCATCGGTTGAACATTGAACTCCTCTGATTTGATTTCCATGACTACGCCAACAATAACATGCACCTCGTCATACACCATTAGGCTTCCCACTATCCCTCTCACATAATTATCTCGTCCATCTATTAGACTAAATTTGAGTCTTGTACCACCTTGGGTACGAGCATCACATGGGAATGCTTCGATCAGGGATATAATTTCAAACACCCTAGTCTGATCTACAATCCATCCTATAGTGACTGACTTCCTTGGGTTAACGTTGGTGACATACCCTCTCCCACCCATAACGATGAGTCTGAGCTGGAAAGTGTGCATGAAAGTTTCCAGTATATCTGTGATGTCAAAGCCACTGTGGACCTCCAGTACATGACTTTTCTTCATGTCTAATATCTCACGGATTCCAGTTAGAGGATTCTTGGGTTTGTTCCTACCATGTAGCCTTTGGGTCTCCATATCCCCACCCTCCGTTGGAAACTCCTCATCATCCTTTGCGTTGTTAATGTTACCGTTCAATCTGTTAACTTATGAGCTTGATTTATTATGCAGTTTAACTATTTTATTTTATTCAATAATTTGATTCCATCTTAATATACTTCAACTATTCCAAATCATAATCTAATATGAATAATTATGTAGATAAGTAAACATGCATATCAACAACACATATACCTTGGGGAAACCCTGTACAGGGAGAAAAACCCCAACAAACAATATTCCTTTATTGCATTAATAATGTAAGATCTCTTATAAATATCCACCATGAATGTTTAGATCTCAAAGAGATTTCCAAGATGACTCTGACCTAACAAAGAATTACAAGACATTTCTGAAATACACCTTTGATATGTTGCCTCTTTATCATTGATGTGCTCCTCTATTTCTTCACCATCAACCTACATATGAAAACTATGTTTCAAAACTGTGTTGTAGAACTGTGTTGAAGAGAGGGGTCGACGTCTTCTTACACAGGTTGAAGAGGGGAAGAGGGGAAGCTCAAAATAGTAACATGATTTCATGCATTAAAAATAACTAAGCTTCATTCTTTTGTTCGAACTTAGAACTAGACTTGATATTGGTTACAAATCATCTTTACACTTTATTTCGAACTTAGAACTAGACTTGAGATTGGTTACAACTCAAGAGTACACTTTAGTTCAAACTTAGAACTAGACTTGAGACTGACATGCTTTAGTATGAACATTATACTTTATTTCTAAAGTAGAACCAGACTCAAGACTTTAGTTGCAACTCAACATCACACTTTAGTTCTAAAATAGAACTAGACTCAAGAGTTTAGTTGCAACTCAACATTACACTTTAGTTCTAACATAGAACTAGACTCAAGACTTTAGTTACAACTCATGACAAGGCAATTCAAAATTCTCTTCATGGTGGATAATGTTTACACATGCCAACGCACTAGATCAATACAATTACATCATTTGAAATATCAGGAATATCATTTGTTTATAGCTCATAGGAATTTTATATTCAACCTAAATTTTTCTAGATGCCTTGAATTTTACTAATGGATCTCAAGGTTTGACTAGGCTCACAGAGGTTGTATGTTCCCATTGAATTTTTCACTAGTTTATCTATGCTCATAAAGGTTGTATGTTCCCCCTAACTTTTTCTCTAGACTGTTTATGCTCACAGGGGTTGTACGTTCCCCATGACTTTTGCATTAGACTCACATAACATCTTGTTTTTCTTGAATTTTGGTTGACTCACAGAGGTTGTACATTCCCCTTGGCGTTTTTCAATACCTCACAAGACTGGTTGATTCTCCAAATCTCCTTGGCTAGCCCCAGGGTGGCCCATATGGCCTCTCTTTGGATAATGGTTGTCGATGCTTCCAAATTTAACACTCCCTCTAAATGAGGGAGTCATTCTCAGCCACACCAAGCTTTCCTCTCAGCTTCACAAACTGTGTTGAGGTTAGAGGCTTGGTCAGGATATCAGCTACCTTCTCACTCGTGGCTATGTACTGTAACTTCACAGTTTTTATCTGGACCAAGTTTCATATGTAGTGGTACCTCATGTCAATATGTTTTGACCTGTCATGAAATACTGGGTTCTCTTTCAATTTTAGGCAACTTTGATTATCACAGTGAACCACCATCATCTTGAGCTTGTCACCAAACAACCTAGAAAACAATTTTGTAAGCTATACTTCTTCCTTGCTAGCATCACTTGTTGAAATGTACTCATCCTTTGTTGTACTCTGTGAAATGGATCTGTTGGTCACTATAATTGCTTAATTAATTTCAAACAACCAAGTGAAACATAAATTATCAACCCAGGGAAGTATTTTGTTTCAAAGATAGTTGCGCACTGTGTATGCTCAATTCCAAAAGTACTTAGTGTTGCAGTAAGGAAATCATTTCTATCTAAACTCGCTGAAGTGAACTGAAGATCTGAATTGTATCACAGGAAAGAAATCTTCCTATTGCAATTCTTTATAGTTCAAATTAAGAATCCTAGATTACATTTAAAATAACATTGCAATGGGTAAGAACAACTCTCTTGAAATTAGAGAACATGACCCTTATTCTCAAACAGAGACTCAGTACTAACACTCTTCCATGAAAGTAATGATGCAGAAAACAATAAGCTCTATCTAACAGAGAACAAAGCACTTAGTTCCTTTCTGTCTAAGCAGGAGCTTTCGGCCTTACTTCTGTTTAGCACACTTGTGAGGTTGGAGTCTATAGAGAACAAGGCAGTCTGATTCCTTTCTTTCTAAGCAGGGATCTCTAACCCAGTTCTGATTAACGCAGGAAAAATAGACAATGAGTAGGATGTTTTGGTTCCTTCCTTTCTGAGTAGGGACCCTTAATCCTCTCCCTGACTAACACACTTGCAGAGGTGAAAGGGAATCTACAGAAGACGAGGTGTTGCAGTCCCTTCCTGTCTGAGCACAGACACTTAACCAAGTCTCTGGCTAGCACACTTGCAGAGGCAAAAGGGATTCTACAGGAGACAAGGTGTTGCAGTCCCTTCCTGGCTGAGCAGGGACTTTTAACCCAATCTCGGGCTAGCACACTTGCAGGGATAAAAGGAGTTCTACAGAAGACAAGGTGTTGCAATCCCTTCCTGGCTGAGCAGGGACTCTTAACCAAATCTCTGGCTAACACAACTGCAGGGGGAAGAGCTCTACTGAGGTCAAGATGGCTAGATTCCTTCCTGTCCGAGCAGGAACCTTTTATCCAGACCTTGGTCTAACACGACTGAAGCAGGAACGAATTCTATAGAGGGTATGATATTTTAATCCCTTCCTATCTGCGCAGGAATCTTTAATCAAACTTCTGCTAACATAGAATCACCACACAGGATTGCTGATAAAAAGAATTACAATTCTATTCAATAACTAAGACAGAGTCAGTAGTGTTTCAGCAACGCAAAATCCATCAAACAGTGTTTCAGCAACTAACAGTTTAAACAAAATATAAATAGGAAATTAAACAAACACACGTCTAACTACGGGGTGAATCTTGTGAAGAAGGTGGGCCCTCCCTTCTCACAAGATTCCCCTGGAACGGGAAACTTAGAGACGAATTATCAAAGCAGCCTTCTATTCATCTGTTGAAATGTTTC
>WSFP011552325.1:0-11279 GCA_009831015.1 Picea engelmannii
TCATGATTGACTTCTGTGGCAGTCACAACATTTCCTTGACACATTCCACACCATATTACCCTCAGGGAAATGGCCTGGAAAAATCATCAAACAAGACTCTCATCTGGATCATTAAAAATTTGTTGACTGAAAGCAAGAAATCCTGGGACTCTAAACTCAAATATGCCTTATGGGCTGACAGAATCAACAGTAAGAAGTCTCTAGGAACCTCACCATTCCATCTTGTTTATGGAAAAGACGTTGTTTTTCCTACTCAACTCAGTATACCGGTCCTGAAATTCTTGCAGGAGGATATTGAGGAGCCCAATGAAATCCATCTGAGGATCTTCCAGATTATAGAAGTTAAGAAGAAAAGAGAGGCACCTGATCAGAGAATAGAGGCATACCAAAAAAAGATCAAATCGTCCTTTGATAAGAAAACCAAGGATATTTTTCAAGAAGGTGACCTAGTTTTGAGGTGGGATGCTAGAAGGGATGACAAGTCCAAGCATGGTAAACTAGTCAACCTATGGTTTGGCCCTTTTAAGCTGATTGAAGTTCTGAACAATAATACGTTCATCCTGCACAATCTAGATGATACAGAGATCTTTGGAGGCCCAATAAATGAGTGCTTCTTGAAACACTATTTTGTTTGAGGATGGGGGAAGGTCCCTCTTGTACATAGATGTTTTCCTTTATTTTGTTTTTGATTAGTTAGTTGTGTGTGAATAAAGACTCCATAGCCCAACAAGGCACTAGGGTGTAGTTTCAATTTTTTATTCAATAAAATGCATGGATGAGGGATAGTAATAGATATGCAGGGCTGACAGAAAGAAATGAGGATAAGTGATGAAAGTGAAGAGCAGTTATCTAATCTCAAGGCACCGATCTACAGTTATTATCACCTCACAGGGACAAGTTATCCCTAGTTGGAGCCAATATTGTAACCTAGGTCTACATCCCTTGCCTCTCTTCTCCTTTTCCCTATGCCTTCATCAAATTTTACACTTCTGGTTGGTTAAGTCATCTTCCTATTACTTAGTGACTTGGTTCTTATTCATTTTATCCTGGTTTGAGTCTTTGCGCGTTTCTCTTTTGTTTTCTTGAAAGGATGAAATATATGTTGGATTTTGTTCAAATTACTTGTCATCATATTTTCCATTGATACAACTCACCAAATGTCGACAAAATGTTTTTATATATGCAGGAAACTCCTGTGGACAAATGCACCCTTTTAGAATGGTCATTTTTGGGCCAGGATTGCCCAAATGAACATGGAAATTTTCAACGGTAAAGATCCACCAAGCAAATCATATCAATGGTTGTCCTCCATGCAAGGGTGCATAATTGCACAGATTTTAATACCAAGAGTCATCAGAAGTCTCTAACCCTTGAATTATTTAACATGGATTAATCTTGGGTTAATTAGTGATAAGCATTGGTTAATCACTTTGGCGATTTTCCTTCAGGATATTGGCATACTTCACATGCACAAATTCCCAAAGACCCGAAGCCCGAACTCCTGGAGACCCGAAGAAAATATGGGTCGTTCATCTATTAGGACACGTGCTGAAGTCCCAGAGAGCCAAAGAGCTGAAGTGTTGAAGAGCTTAAATCCCAAAATCACAAATCAAATCTGGATTGTTCATCGATCATGACACACAATGACATATCATTTACTTCGACGATTTTCACTTCGAGAGTTTTCTAAGCACAAACATTTGAAACTCCCGAAGCTTGAAGTGTCGAAAACCTGGAAAAAATTAGAACCATACATCAATGGAGACACATGGAAGCAAATCATCCACTTTGGGATTTTTCCTCCATGAGATCTTCATGCTTCACATTTGAAACTCCCAAAGCCCATATTTCCGAAGAGAATATAGACCGTTCATCCATCATGGCACGTGGCGACAGATCAATCACTTTGGATTTTTTCCTCCAGGAGATGTTTCATGTTTCATATTCAAAACACCCAAAGCATGAAAGTACAAAGTAAATATAGATCATTGATCCCAGGTCATCGAGAACCATCAATCCTCGCAGTGGGTAAATGTCACCAAGATCTCGGATCATAATCAGATCGATGACTATAGTTCATTGTGGGGAAGAAAATTGCTCGAGTGTTAATTTTCCTAAGCGGTCCTGCAATTGGAACCATGGTATTTTTGGAAGGGTACGTGGCAGCTTGTGGTGGATTGTAGGCCCAAAGTCAGTCTGAACCCAAACCACCCTCAACATCTCCCACAATTATGTGCTTGAATGGCATCATATCACTGCGTCACCTCCACTCATCCACTCACTACTCTCTCTCCTCTCACCACCCGACACTTTTCCTCCATGAACCCCCATGATGATCTCAATCAGAGGTGGCCCACCTCTCCAAATCAATGGTCCTTATCACAACTTGGACTCCCTCAACCATTCTACCTTTAACAATGGGGGGGGGTATGAGTAAGTATTTTTCCCACCGTGGGCCCTACCTAACATGGCGGCTCCTCATGAAATCATACCCCTCCTCTCTAATACGATTACCACCTATCCCCACTCTGAGTTCCTCCTGATTTGTTTTTCAATACTACCTCCTCTCGCCTTTTGCAACTTGTTCTCCACTCACTTCCAAACCTACTCACACTTCCTCTCACTATGCCATATATCTTCACATGTCATCTACCCTCGCGTCCATTCATATCGTCTCCCCTCATGCCCGATTGGACGAAAAACATTCTAGTGAAGCTACTTCACAGGTACAAATGTCATCTAATAGGGTCAATACAGAGTGCACTTGGCTTTCGAAATCTCAGGCATAGACAAAGAGTTAAGTCTCAGTCACAGGTCGATGTAGATTAGATCTAGAAACACTGTGGAAAACTCTACGCATGTAGTTTGTTATCTCCAGTGGCCTCCAAAAGCTCACAGACACGTCGTCATTCAACACAGAGCTCTTCTCTTTCACTCCAATGTCTATTTTCGGCCACTCAGTTCCTCCAGCACATGCATCAGTTCTATCGAAGAGACGGTAGTAGTTTTTTTTAATTTAGTCCAGCATTTTCCTAGATTAGATGCAAGAGTGGTATTTTGTGTATGATAAGAACCACTCTTGTTGATTAAGTCCAGTTTCTTAGTGAAGTTAATTATTTTATTTATGAACAGTTCCCTAAATTTAGGTCTCAGTCCCCTAAGGATGAGAGCCTCTGAAACTCTTTTAAATAGTTAGTTTTTGGATATTGTGAAGGTCAGATTTTTTTAGGAAAGAATAGCAATACAACAGAATGGTTGGACCCCATTTTATGCACGGATTAAATCTCTCTACCTGGTGAACATACTCTTGATGACAGTGTTTTGTTCAACTCTTCATGTGTTTTCATTATTATCTTGAATACATTTTTTTATTTGTGCAACGTGCATTTCATTTCCTTTAAGCTATTGTACGACTTATTTTTACCTATATGCAACCTGTCAAATAGCTAATGCTTTGGTGAAGATTTGTTTTCTGCAACCTGTGGGAGTTATTGTGTTTTGATACATGTGTGATGTATTGAAATGATATTTTAAGTATTGAAATTCTTCCAGAAGATTATTCATTGAGTATTTTTTTGTTTCTCTATGCTTTCTATTATTTCACTGATCTGTCATTAGTGTGCCATCAGCCAAGGAGGGCCCTTATCCATATCGTTCTTCCAACCCAACCTTTCCTTTGTCTTGATAGAATATTCTTCTAACCAACCAACAAAAAGTTAAAAGAAGAAATCATTCTAAACTGATAGGTGGCCTAGCTTTTCCCTTTAACAGTTAGGTGCATACCTTAGGACCAACAATAGCGAGGAGCCAATTTGATCAATTTAGAGCCCCGACCTATCATTGAAGAAAAGACACCTAATATTAATATTATTACTAGAGGAGGAACAAGGACTTGTGTTGATGTTGACAACTCGACTCAAAGTAATATCCACAAGGTGGTACCAGAAGATGTGAGATATGACCCCCTTACACAAAAATAGTTCTTGAAGGATGATGTTGAGATATTTTGATGGGTTTCTAATCCTGCAATATCGAGACCTGCAGACTCAAGCCATGAGCCTCAACCTAAACTTGAAAATCATTGTGTGGCACAAAAATATCCTCCAGTGAGACGCCAACAAACTATTGAATTGTGGTTCCACTTACTTTCTGATATTTTCGATGACGAACAACTCACCAAGGAGTTTCAAAACAAGCTCAAAGGGATTTTAGAGATTGAAATGAACCCAAAAGATTTGATTGTTTCTCATCTTCCTGAAAGACATATAGGTAGAATACAAAAATGGAAGCAAAGATCCAAGTGGGAATTTAGAATAAATACTCACATCACCGATTACAAAACTAATGATGTTATGTTAGATTTGAGGTCTAACATCAACATCCTACCAAAGGAAACTTGGGAAGCCATGGGTAAGCCCAAGATGGTCTATTTCCCATTAAATTTCATATGGACAATTAAAATTGTATCTACCCTATTGGTAGGATGTAATATGTTGAAGTAGACTTAGATGGAGTCAATACAATGGTCAACTTAGAGGTTATATAAATCATGGGGGAAAAGGACCCATACCTAGATTTATTGGGAATCGATTTGGATTATGAGAATTACGTTGTTATAGATCTTAAGAAGGAACTCATGACCTTTGAAGAACATGGTATGAAAGTAACCCAACCATGAGATCCCTACCGAGGTCCCCGTTTTATGAATCCAATAGGGGGGAATATTGAATAGGATACCCTGGATTATCTCTACATTTTGACTGTAGGAAAGAGGGTAGATTATTAACCCAGCTACATGTGGACTGGTAAGTTGCCACCATATTCAGTATGCAGGGGAAGATTCAGAGGTAACATTTGAAAACTGGAAACAAGGAAGATATGAGAAATTCTCATGACATTGCGCAACTATTAGAGCATCTAGGTGGATTGGATCCAAGGTTAGAGAACACCCTGTGTACAATGGCACTTCATATTTGGCCAGTTCTCTAGTTGAGGTAGAGGATAATGTTGTGCCATAAGAAAGAATTCATGTATTGGATGTTGCATTATAATCCTCTTTATCTAGATGATGGGTCACTCATAAGGGTACTTTATCTTCTTGGGATGAAGAAAAGTGTGCAATCCATCATCGCTTTATTCCCCCTTCACAACTTACTCCGATGAATCTGGACCAGTCAGATTTGGAATTATTTGATGGGATTTTGGATCCAAGGGAGCATGTAGGGCATTGTATTCATGTATGGGAAGTTGCAAAACTACCTTCTCAATTGTGGGTGCATCAGTTTATTCATTCCTTGGGATAGATTCTAGCTACTTGGTATATACATGAGGAAGTTCGACAGAAAATGTGTTACTGGGAAAGACTTCAACAACAATTTTGTCAATAATTATTATTCTCAGGTAAGTCCCCTGAAATCACTTTATCTTTGCAACAGATTAAGAAAAAAAAATTGATGAATTTTAGCCTATACATCATCCTACTGTATGTCCTAAACATGAGTACCTCCTTCATCATAGTATTTACCCATCCCTTGCTCGATTACCTATGGTATTTATTACTATTGATAGAAGCCCAGAAGATCCTGATGATCTTAAGGAACTTAGGCATATGACATTATAGGAACCTGAAGGGACTATGGAGGTTAAAGATACTATCCCAAATGATGTCAGTAGTTCCTATTCCAAACCCTTGAAGTTGTGGAAAGTCAATATAGGAATTGATAAGCATCCTAATCTAGCCTCCATTAGAGACTATTGGAATCAACGGACTATGAAAGAGATATAGGATCTATTGTGATAATATGAGGATGTGTTCCCTAAAAATTTCTCAGAACTAATAGTTATTAAGGGATATTTAGGGGATATGAGCATAGAGTTAAATCCTGAATCAAGACTAGTCAAGCATAGGATATATCAAATAAATCCTCAAGTTAAAGAGAAAGTGAAGAAGGAGATTTATAGGATGCTCATAGTTTTGTTGATTTTCCCTGTCGATAAGGCTGAATGGATCAATCCTATCATGATACAAACCAATAAAGGTACGTATCATATACGTGTTTGTGTAGATTATAGAAGCTTGAACATTACTTGTGTGCATGACCCATTTCCTATCGCCTTTAGTGATGAGGTACTAGATAAAGTAACAGGAACTGAGGCACATTCCTCTAGAGATGGGTTCTCTAGATATCATCAAGTTCAAATTGTCGAGGAAGATAAGAAGAATACTATTTTTACTACTGAGTGGGGATCGTTTTCATATAACTTTATGCCTTTCAAGTTGAACAATCCCCCAATGGTATTTTCCCAGATCATGATCAAAGCATTCCATGATTTCATTCATAATTTTCTTGAGTTTTACCTAGACAATTGGACTATATATATCTTACTTAAAGAGAACATTGAGCTATCACGCTTGATGTTGGATCGCTTAGAAAGTTACAGATTTCCCTTAATCTATGAAAATGCATTTTTTGTGTACCATTTGGAAATCATTTAGGGAATATTGTTTGTTGGGAAGGAGTGCTAGTTGATCCTATGAAAATTAAAGTTATTCTCAATATGCCCCCTGGGCCTCCTACCATTTTCAAGCAGTTGTGCACAACCATGTGCCATACGGGTTATTACTATTGATTTATTCGGGGTTACGCGAGCATAATGGCACCTTTGGAAGAAATTCACAATAAATATGAAGGTTTTTGTTGGACTCGGGACTGTGATAAAGCATTTGACCTGCTAAAACAAAAATTGAGAACTACACCCATTCTGACTTATCCTAACTAGCAAATTGAATTTCATGTCCATATTGATGCCTCTATAGTTTTTCTAAGTGTTATTCTTGTGCAACCAAGGGAAGGAAACTTGGACCATCCTATATACTTTTATAGTCGCAAACTTTTGTAAGTTGAATGCAATTACACCACAACTGAAATGGAAGGTTTGGATATGGTGTATTCTTTACAAAAGTTTAGGAATTATTTACTTGGAAGTCATTTTAAGTGTTTTACTGACCATTCTTCTTTTAAGTATTTGGTGAACAAACCCGTGTTAGAAGGTCACATTTGCAGGTGGTTGTTATTGTTTTAGGAATTCTATTTTGAGGTCATTGTTAATTATGTATATTATTTTGAGCATGAAATGAGAGCGGGGATATAATAAAGAAATATACTGAGATAGTGCAAGAGATCCAATAATATAACAAAGATATATCAGATGTATATAATAAGAGGCACATGATCCATATTATTTTCGGCATGAAATGAGAGAGGAGATATAATAAAGAAATGTACAGAGATTTATCAAATATCTAATAATATAACAACGATTTATCATAGATATAACCATAAACACATATATATAGTAATACACAATTTCTATTAATGAGTGAAATGTATAAGACTGTAAAAATATAGAGTGAAAGACTCGCTAGAATTGTGGAAGCTTATCTCTGAGAAGAGATGTGACGGCTACTCACATTCACAAGAAGATCAATGTTACAATGAGTCTCCAAATTTCTTTTTATCATAAATAAAAACCAAAACCCTAACCCCAGAATATGAAAAGCCAACATTTTTGTGGACCTCATTTTGGGTAGTTTGGTGTATCAACTTCTCAAGGGTGTAACTTTGGTATATGATCTTTGTTTGGGGTGCACGATAGCTCATTGGAAAGGTATCATAAAGGAGATTCATTTTGTGGGATCAATAAAATACTTTAGATATCATTGAGGTTCTCGATCCTGAAAAAAATTCATTTATTTCTTCAAAATGGCCCCTGGAGTTTAGGAACCGAAAAAACTGTTAAAAATAGTAAGTTGCTAGAAAATTGTTTTGAGCCAGTTGGAATAGGTGGGTGTCCATCAATATCCACTTGGATCAATCCTCCCACCTTAGGAAGTAATTTTCTCTATTATGTTGAGTTCCCGAGGGAGAGGGAAAAGATTTTGTTGAATATGCATCTTGATGAGTTGCTTGCCTTGCTCGACAAGTTGCGTTGCTTAGCTTGTTGAAGGTTGTCACAAACCTGTTGTTGGTGGGGTTGAGTATGTTCAACTAGTCAAGATACATGATATGACTGTGTGAAAAAATAATCTGTGTTATTTTTTTCAATCTTATCGACCTACTTCTCTTGGATAGAGGGTTCTTGGGTTGAGTCTATAGTGGTTACAGTGTCCTTTTGTGCACCTTTCGAACAAATTGTGAAGAATATGAATTTTGTAGTATGAGATACTACCTTGCGACATTGTTTAGGTGGGATAATAGTTGGAACCACCTCTAGTATCATGTATAGATAACCCCCCAAGGTAACAATGACACTATGGGGTCGAGACTCATAGATAGCATGGCACTTTCACAGATATGGTTGGCCCAAGAGAACATCACAAACATCCAATGGGGAAACATCACATAATACCTCATCCTTGAAGGGTTGGATTCTGTATGACAATCGACACTACTAGATGACATGGATATCTCATCCCTGGTGAAGCCACCCACTGTTTTATGGTTGTGGATGTGGTGTTGTAGATAATCCCAACTATTTTATGACCTTTTTTGAGATGAGGTTCTTATGGCTTCCGCTATCAACAATAAAATGCAGCGGGGTCCCCTTCACCCACATCTGTGAATGAAAAAGGTGCTCCCCCTCTTCAGGATCTGTTGGTTCTTCTAGTTGAATTGTTTTGATCATTGTAATATCCCTAAGGCTGAACCCAATTGTAAATGTAAATGCAAATGCACTTAATATAGTGAGTTGTTTGACATCATTTTGTATGCACCTTTCATGGCATAGTGCACGCATGTATTGCGCAATGAAATGATGAAATGTGCACATTCCAGGATACCATGTGTAGCATATTAAGTGTGTGTGATTGTGAGGCTAGTGAGCCTTTGTGTATATGCTATTTTTTATAGTCTGGTGAGCCAGTTATTATAAGCTAGGATTCTTATGTTTTGAGTAGGCCAGAGAGCCTAGATTTTAAAGGCTAGTGTGCCTGTTTTTGTACATGTCTCACAATTAATATAAAATACATCATTGTGCCCAGACTCACCATGATAAAAGAGATGGGGGAATAAAATCCACCAGTTAGGGAAAGGGAGGGGCTAAGTTAAGGAAAAGGGGTTAAGCTAGGGAGCTTAAGACAAAAAGGAATATTATATTAATATTTCTTAAATTATAAAGTATGGATAATTATTTTATCCTAAGTTCTAAAGTTGGGGATAAGTGGGACAAAGTAGCTCCCAACATGACAAGTGTCAAGTTGGGGACATGCATACATATTGTTGGGACTTAGTTCATTTCCTATCATCTTTCCATAATTCCTTCCATCATTTTGTCATCAAGTCAATCATCCATGAGAATGCACACACCCATTGAGCTATCTTTCGTATCTGCATGACTATACCTAAACCTGTATCCATAGCCATTTTTGTGTTTGTGTATATAGTAATCTTGGGAGTTGGACTGAAGAAGTGAGTTGTCAGGCCCATGGGATATTGAAGAGGCGGTTTGTCAGGCCTGTGAGCAATTCTCTGGGTGAGATAATTATTGGGGATTGTTTTCTTGAAGGTGTTGAACTACAACTACAGTTCTCTGAGACTTCCTATCTGGCCTGTTGCTGAAGCTCGAAAAGGAAGTGGGGAAGCCGAAGGATAGTTGAGAAGAGAAGGGTAACACTTCCTAGGTGGGACAGGAATGTGGGGAATGAGGGACTGTAGATTGTTAGTTTGAGTTGGCACCTGAGATGGAGTCTTTCTTGTTGTCTATGAGCCTTTAGCCTGGTTAGGAATTGTTGAGAACTGAAATTGACATTCTCATTACCCTATTATACTCTTCACCTATACCTTTTTGGCCTACCTACAGCTTGAGTGAATGACAAGAATGCTACCAATTTCCAGTAATAAGGTCATAAGGTAAAGTATGGTTAATTCATGTATTTTGTGGTTTATTGAGTAAAGGAATTAAATATTTCATGTATTAATGCTCAACTTGTCATATGTGAATCTTTGACCTCTATATGTCTAGTGTTCCCGTACCAGCTCTGGCATGATCTGGTACCTGCACACCAAGACTGTTGTTGTCTGATCCGGTACCAAATATTACTTGTTGTGATATGGTACCAACGGCCACACTCTGTTATGATCCGGTACCAACAAAACACACTATTATGATCCAGTACCAATGGCCATGTTCTGTCATGATCCGGTAGAATCCACCTGTTACGATCCGGTACTCATATGGAACAACCCAATGCATTAAGTTAAGTGCCAGATCTTGCCTAAGTCAATTAGTGGACTTCTATTTGTTATGATAAAGATAGTTTGTTTATTGCCTCATCCTCATGCACTTCGTGTGATGAGGATGAAGCTAAAGATGTAACCGAATGATTAAACTTAACAACTGATTGATTTGCAAATCACTTCACCTCCTTGTGTTTCACGATGTAGACTATTAAATAGTTGTGGCAATGTGTGTGAGTGAGAGCAATGTGTGTGTTAAAAGAGAGCTTCCTATAGACTTCAGCAGCTGACCTGTTGAAGAGGCAAGGTCCCACCGCCCAACAAAGGTCAGCCTCTTTGTAGATTAGCATTATTGTTTGTTTTTAGTAGTATAAACATTGAATTAGCTAATGCTTTAACTCTGTGAGATGATAGAAGTACATCTTAGATTAATATTTCCATTCTATAATTGCTTAGAGATCTTTAATTGCTCTGTTTTTGCATATACTCTGTTTCTGGTCTCATGAGTTTGATTTCCTTGAGTGATCATAGCTATCGGCAACAATAGTCAAGACTACTTGGATAAGAACTAGTGAAGTTCATTATGAACCACAGCAGAACCAACATATTGACTATTGAACTACCCATGCTATGTTGGTTGATGTGTGATTTATTTTCAGAAAGTGTGGATTTCATAATTAGTTTTCTAGGTCAGACATCAGAGTTGATCTATCAAACCAATTCCATCTCATACTTGCATGTGCCATAATGGAATAGATAGCCTCTCTAAGAAGGACAACCAAAGTGCATTATAGTTTGTTATTTTGATTCATTTCCAGCATACATAATCTAGTTTGATTCTATACTTGTGACATTAGGAATTACCTTTCTTACTGGTGTCTTGTAACTCTGTTGATTACAAATCCTGGATTGATAATTAATGAGTGCATTATATTAGACATATAAGTAGCACAACATTTTGGCACCATTGTCGGGGAGTTGCAAATGGTAGGAAGTAATTTTTAGCTTAGATTATTTGCATAAATTTTAATGTTTTAAAAGGTT
>WSFP011552330.1:0-11279 GCA_009831015.1 Picea engelmannii
CGCGCATTAAAAAAAATACGGTTACATGGAAAAGTCCGTGGGCTATGTGTTAACCCTACACGCAAATGGTCGGGCCACTTTATAAAACATGGTTACATTTTATATAAACACCCGCATATATGTGGTCACATATATATAAACTCATGACAACGGTTATAATATATGGTCATAACTTATGGTTTATAGGTATGGCATATAATATGGGTCGGGGCTAAGCTCCGGCCCGCCCCCTTTTCAAAATAAAACCATAACCAAGTTCAAAACATATTACAACCATGTATTAAATAAGAAACATTACGTGGTGCGTTGGCAAAGGCGGAGTGTTAAGGATTTGTACAGTGGGAAGAGGTCTGGGGGTCGAGCCCCGCGGCCTCCATTATTTTTAGAAAGCAAATATAAGCCAATCAAATGAGGGACACGTGGCGCCCAAACATTGGGCCATGTGCCCTCTTCTTATTCGCTTCCAATACGACACGTGTCAACATGTTACTGGTCAATGAACATCCAACCAAAATGTGCCACATCATCAATACACCATGTCATCATGATGTTACGACCCTCCATGTGGCCATACGGACTGTACGGACAGGTACAGTCAGCATCCCAAATTTTTGCTTGTTTGGCTCGGCGGACAGATCACGATAACTCCTTCATACGGACTCCGTTCGCGAAAGTAAATATACTGCCAGAATCAGGAAGACGAGACGGACGCAATGGCACCATTTTCGTCGCATTCCGAGAACTTTGAAAATTGAACAAATTTTTGCCCCCTGGTCTAGATTTTGATCACACCTTCCCACTGAAAGGCTTTTGGACCCACAAAAGATTATGATCATCTTTCAAGTTATATCAAAATCTCTTCGACATTCACCTGAATAATCTGACATGCCTCGCACTGCAACTGGCTATGTCCTTCAACCACTGCTCTCTAGCTGCTGCTGACCCACTGCTCTCTCTGTGGTTGGAAGACTGCCAACCTTCCCACTGAGAATCAAGTCCCTCTTTCGAACTCTTTGGCGTCAACAAAATCAGCTCTCCAATGGCTGCAAAACTTCCTGCGACATCTTGTCACAAGCCAAGACAACATTAATCTTGAAAACAAATCATACAAGACTGAAAAATGATGCCGACAAAAAATTTAGTTCTCCAAACAAACTGTCGCATCCCATACTTTACCAAAGCACATGGCATTTTCAAAATCAACTTTCAAGTTAATAAACACCATCGACTAAAACACAAGTCGAACAACACGATCGACACAACATAGTCGTCAGAAAATCATCAATACTGGTCGAGACTCATTTCAACATCAAATCGACCTTCCCATAAATTCACACATAACGCTGAAAAGTGCATTTACAATCAGAAAAATGCAAGCGTTACTTGCTTACGAAATCCAACCATTTCTTACCAAACCAACTGAATGGTGAATTTTTCTGCTGGACATCGTCCTCTTGTGAATCATCTGGACTCACATCAATGATGGAATCTCCACTTCCATTCTCGCCAATCTTCTTATCCAACTGCTTCTGAGGCTGTGGACGAATAGTTGGATGCAACATCCAACATTGGTCAACAAGATGACCCCGCTTCTGACAATGAGTGCAAATCTTTTGCATCCTCCTTTCACGCTGTCTTTTCTTAGAAATTTTCTTGAAATTGGCCAATCTTTTCCAACACTTGGAAACATGATGGTTATACAGACCACAATATGTACAAGGATTCTTTCTTCCAAATTTATCATACTTAACATAATTAAATGCAACTGAATGATAAGCGGAATTATACCTTGAACATTCACCTTTATCACCTCTCTGAGGAGGTGAATCTGAAGAGTTACATGTTCTCCTTTGAATACCATCAACAGTGTTCTTGTCCTCATCACTGTCACAACTCTCACATTTGCATTCATCCTGAACACAAGCCTTGCATGCTGAAGGGATCGAACTTTCAATAAAAGTTCTCGAACTTTCACCTTTAAAGCCTTCCTGAGGAGGTGAATTTGAAACAAAGTTTATCCTTGGAACTTTTTCCCTTGTCTCCTCGACTTTGGAATTTGCTCCATTCCGTTGTTCATATCCAAGACCACAAAACTTAGGTCTCTCTTCAACAATAATAGGCTCAACAATGCCTTGTGCATGTTTGCCCAAACCTTTACCTTCATAGCCCATTTTAAACAACAACTTGGACCCTATTCCTTTTGTGTGACTCTCAAAACCACCAAAACATTCATCCTTAGAGGAATTAGAAGATAAACTAACACTGCATACCTTATGTTCATGCATGTACTTGGTAAAGGTTTCCTTTGCCTCATGGAGTTGAATCTCCATCTCATGCAACCTATGCAAAAGCTAGTCTTTCTCCTGCTTCATGGCCATCAACTGTTCTTCAAGAACAATGCGCTCATCGTTGTCTTCACACATATTTTTCATCAAATCTCTCAAAGTTAGAATCTCTTCTTTGTTAAATAATTGAGATAATGAAAATGTATGAGAACTATTAATGCTTGAAGCTTCTGCCATCCTTGCAAGATATCAAACTTCAACACAAATCTTTGCACAAAAACCAATAGCTAAATCTTCAAGCTATTAATGGCAAACACATGAGCGAAACAAATTTATGCTCYGATACCACCTAATCTGAAAATAGAAGGCTGACTTGTTATGCTATGCAAGCACCCCTACTTCATTAAAATAAACTTTACAGGACCTTGCTTCATGTGTATAAATATGCAATATAACCTTATGTGTTAAGTTCTTGCTTCTTCCTTTAAATGTTTATGTATGAGGAAATGTTCTTGTAAATGGTTAAATATGTACTTCAAATAAATACACAGCAACAATACTTGCAGCAAATAAACCATCAAATGCACAACAAGAACAACATGATAAAGGAGTTCACCCCCCTATGGGCTACATCTCCTTGAGCCTCCATAATGGACTTGGCTCTCTGGGATTAATTAGTCAAAATTTCTTTTACAAGTTGCTGCTCAACTCCAATGTAAAAACAAACTGTACCATTGAGATCAGAACACATAAAAACTCCAAAAACGACTAATAGAACTCTGAAAACGGATCATGGCTCATCCGGGCATGACCTCTTCTACATGTGGCCATAAGCTTCCCTGAGCTTCTCTTTGGCAAAAACACCTGTAAAAGTCCTCAACAACTTCTGAAACCTATCCCACTGTGTTCAGAGAATATCAATTAGCCAAAAATGATTATTCAATCACAGAAAACAAACATAGGCTCACCAAACCATGTCCTCCTTCAAAGAGGGTTCAAAGCTCCCTGGAGCTTCCTGGAACTTCAATGGTGAAAAACTTGTAGAAGAATTCTTCAAAAGGATGTGAAAACAGCACCAATGGATCCAGCATGTCCAAAAACCCCTGGCTGGGTTTTTACGGCACCTCAATCGGCCAAACGGTGAAGAAGTTAGGCCGCCTCCATTTTTCTCCTTCAAGCTTTGCTGGAACTGGTTCTACAAAACGCACCTCTGTGTGCATGAACCTGGAACACACTCCCAATGCACGTTATAACCTAGCACCGGGCGCAACCGTGCCAACGGTGCAAACCGTAGAATACTTAGGGCGCCTCCAGCCCCCAACCGCCCAGCTCTCGGGCATATGCAGTCCTCCATACGACCGATGCAAAGGGCTAAAACCCAAAAACATATCAAAATATGACACATGTCAGGTTGTTCAACCGTTTTAAAACCAAACATAAACCAGTTCCTGCGCGCATTAAAACAAATACGGTTACATGGAAAAGTCTGTGGGCTATGTGTTAACCCTACACGCAAATGGTCGGGCCACTTTATAAAACATGGTTACATTTTATATAAACACCCGCATATATGTGGTCACATATATATAAACTCGCTCCAATGGTTATAATATATGGTCATAACTTATGGTTTATAGGTATGGCATATAATATGGGTTGGGGCTAAGCCCCGGCCCACCCCCTTTTCAAAATAAAATCATAACCAAGTTCAAAACATATTACAACCATGTATTAAATAAGAAACATTACGTGGTGCGTTGGCAAAGGCAGAGTGTTAAGGCTTTGTACAGTGGGAAGAGGTCCGGGGGTCGAGCCCCACGGCCTCCATTATTTTTACAAAGCAAATATAAGCCAATCAAATGAGGGACACGTGGCGCCCAAACATTGGGCCACGTGCCCTCTTCTTATTCGCTTCCAATACGACACATGTCAACATGTTATTGGTCAACGAACATCCAACCAAAATGCACCACATCATCAATACACCACATCATCATGATGGTACGACCCTCCATGTGGCCGTACGGACTGTATGGACAGGTACAGTCAGCATCCCAAATTTTTCCCTGTTTGGCTCGGCGGACAGATCGCGATAACTCCTTCATACGGACTTCGTTCCCGAAAGTAAATATACCGCCGGAATCAGGAAAATGAGACGGACACAATGGCACCATTTTTGTCGCATTCTGAGCACTTTGAAAATTGAACAAATTTTTGCCCCCTGGTCCAGATTTTGATCAATAAACAAGTACATCAACCATGCACCAACCTATACAAAAAATGTACCATGAACAAGTGCATCGACCATCCACCAAACCTGTACAAAACCTGTACCATGAACAAGTGCATCAATCATGCACCAAACCTGTACAAATAACCTGTCACAATAACCTGTCCAAAAAACCTGTCCAAACAACCTATCACAACAACCTTTCCAAACAACCTATCACAACAACTTGTCTCATCAATCTTATCAACTAAATCAGATCTACTCACCAAGACAACTCTTAAATATGTGCATCAACCAACCATAACACAACAACTCATAATAATCACCAAGATCAATATGTTCTTATAATAATATACCAATACAAGTATGCTACATCATCCATAAACCATGTGTCAACAATACTACTAAAAAGTGCCTCCAACCATGTACAAGGTATGTACCAATCATGTATCAACTACTCATCAACTATGACTCATCAAGATGTTCCAACATCATCAACTATACACCTCATGTATGTGCCAACTCATCAACTACTTGTCTCAACCATGTACCCAACATGTACCTCATCCAAAATCCCTCATCAATTTCATCATCCAAGTATTATTTGTAACTTTGTAATAGACTTGGTGTATATGATCACACACCTGCAAACCGCCCTTAACTTTAACAACAAGAAACTAGCATTTTCATCAAATTTTTCTTTAGCCTCACATGACTAGTTTTGGATTAGTCAACAACCATAACTTGAAATAATCATAACTATGTAACTGTAATGAATAAAGATCTGAAAATAGTACACAATGTTATTCAGTGTGTTTTATACAATTCCTCTTAGAAAAGGATTTATAGAAAAAATGGCATACCTTGCTTAATTCTAGCTTATTCTAGAGAGTGACCTTGTAGAGTGTGCCCCACATAGAATATTTGTTGAATGGATCTAAAAGTGTTACACAAAATACTAAAGATTGTAATATAACAAAAAAAATTGGTCTTACTGAATTTGTATCTGTTATGAATAAGTTATGACATTTTAACCTGAAACACCTATTTTAGACTAGCTTCGGGACTAGCCACAAACCCTATTTTCCACAGAGTGTAACTCCAAAAATACAAGGACCCACAAGCTGAAATTTTTACCACAGATACTTGGATATGTTTCCTAAATGTCCTATCAATTTCATGGTATGAATCATTCTATAAGAAATGTTATTGTGAAAATGGTGAGATGACCTGTAAATAACATACCTTAGAAAGCATCATCAAAATAATTTATCCTCCCCTAAATTCCGACATTCTTTTCTTCACCTTCCCTCTAAAATTTGGCTTAGATATCCTTTGGTTACCTCAGTCACCTATATATATTCAATATTCTCAAGTGTTATCTAAAATGAGAGAGCCTTGTGTCTTATTTATACTCTCCAAGTAGCTTCCTTAGAAGCATCTTCTAGGTCACTTTGCCCACTTTCCATATTTTAGGGTTAACCCACTTCTAATTTCTTCATTAAATTTATTATTTAAATAATTTATTTTGTATCCACTTTGAATTATATTACACTAATCATTTCACTTTATTATTTACTTTCTAAAATCTCTTAAACCACCTTGACTACTTTGACCTTTTGGGGCTTCTAGATGACATATGAGGATCCTCCAACTTCGTAAGGCCATAAATCTCGAACCGTGAGGAGTTATGTGATGTTCCACATACCACCAAAAATGGAATGACATTTAATATCCACATAGAATAGTATTACCTGCAAATATATCAAAAATTATACCATTATCCATCAAACAAACTTGGGTCCATTACCCAAACCTGGGTTCTCCAACTTCTCATGGCCATAAATCTCTAACTGTGAGAAGTTATGTGACATTCCACATACCACCAGAAAAGGAATGACATGTACTATCCATATAGAATAGTCGTTCCTTAAAATATATTAAAACTCATACCATTATACATGAAACAACCTTGGGTCCATTACCCAAAACTTTGTGCTACCAGAATTTATCCAAGGGTTGACATCAATCACTAAGGGTTGAAATCAATCTACAATATCACTCTCCAATGGTGAAAATCAATGACAACCAAAAATCCAAAACACCTATCCATAAACCTAATCTAATTGTATGAAAATATCCCTCTTTAGCATTGATGGCAACACCAACATTGATGGCAACACTTAGTCATGATCGCATTCATGCTTATCTCGTTCATTAATGTTTCTATCTCCCCCCCTTTGACATCAATGAAAAAGGGCATCTAACTTTGGGACTGCTCCCCCTGACTGAACTCTCCTTGGGGTTGCTCCCCCTAACTGAACTCTCCTTGGGGCTGCTCCCCCTGTCTATGTGCCTTTGATTTTTCTTTGTGTTTATAATCTATTATTACTCTCTTTCCATTCATATGAATAATATCTCCCGCTTTGACAAAGGATATCACTCTGAAGTCATATCGTTCATTCTTCCCTTGTGACAATCGCTCCCCTTGGAAACATGACTCTATGCTCTCTCCAAGAATTTACCTTTGCATGTAATAAATCTCTCCCCCTTTGTCCTATTTATGGTGCTTCCTCATGTACATCTAAGACATATAAGATAATCATTCAAAAAAATTCATTTTGGAGTAGAAATTACTCCTAGTCTCTAGAAAAGATACTCAAGGGATTCTCATGGAAGCGGTTTTGTAAAGATGTATGCCACTTGTTCTTTTGTTCCCACATATTCAACTCTGATGTTCTTCTCTGTAATATGTTCCCATAGAAAGTGATACTTAATTGGAATGTGATTCGTCTTGGAGTGCATCACCAGGTTTTTTGAGATACTGATGGCACTTGTATTATCACAATAGCTTGGAATGGGCTCATCATACTCAACCTGTATATCTGTCAAAGTTTGTTTCATCCATAGAACTTGTGTACAAAATGTTTTTGCTGCAATATACTATGCCTCGATTGTAGATAAGGATATTGATGATTGTTTCTTGCTCAGCCAAAATACTAAACACTCACCCAAGTAGAACGTTGCTCCACTGGTGCTTCATCGGTCATCAATGCAACCTGCCCAATCTGCATCTGTTTAGGCAATACATGATATATCCTTTCATTTTGGATACCATAATCCAAACTATTATGTTCCTTTGAGATATCTGAAAATCCTCTTCACTACTAATCCATGTGATTCCTTTGGTGTTGCTTGAAATCATGCCACCTGTCCAACTACCTACATTACATCTAGCCTGGATGTTGTCACATATAGTAAGCTACCAATCGTTGACATGTATTTCCTTTGGTTTGTAGACTTTGAATCATCATCTTTGCTTAACTTGCAACTGGTTTGCATGGGAGTGGTAACTGGTTTGCAATCTTCCATTCCGAACCTCTTTATCATTTCTTTGATATACTTAATTTGAGAAATAAAAATTCATTGTTTTCTTTGACATATTTTGAGTTACCTTGATTTAGAGGTTGTTGTTTGTGCTTCCTTACCATAGTTCGTAAGAATTTTTTTCATTGTTGTTTCTAAGCATTACTCTGTTTTGAATGTGAATTGATGTATGCATTGCATGTGTCCAAAAAATATCTTTCAATTTGGAATCCCTTAGCATTGTTTGAACCATTTCCTATGTAATTATCATCCATTATGATAATTTTCCTTTGTCTCTGAACCACTCTTTGAACCAATATATGAATCATTTCTCTTGTAAACTATCATATATCTTTCCAAACCTTATAAGTGTTCTTACGAATACATCTCTATCCACACTTTCCAAGACTCTACTTGTGCAACTTTCCATAATGCTAACCCATTTATCAATATACTATCATGAAGTCTTAATTAATCTATCAAACTGTACTTCTACTAATTGATTTCTCTGAATTAGTCTTCTCAAACTCTACAAGATGATCGAAGGATGGTTCTTTGGTTTGTCACAAATATTGCATAGACTCCCCTTTTCTAATATTCATATTACTTGGGAGTATCTAAGTTGGATGGCTCAGAACAATTCTTGCTCTGATGTGTATTCATCATCATATTCATTGGTAGATTCATTATCTCTCTAAGCTCTGACTTCTTTCTTTCTATCTGTGGATTCATATTTCACTACAATTCCTGAAAGTACAATATCTTGAACCTATTCCTTGTTTACTTGTCCTTCCTTTATTTCAGTTATTTTGCAAAACTTTTTTTATCTGACATCTTTCTTTTTTCTATAGAATTTTCGTTGTCTCGTTTTATTGCCAATATTGCGATCTCTGGTACCTGGTCTTTGTTCACCTATTCTTCCTATTTTCTTATCCATACTTTCTTATATATGATATTAGTATTCTCTTTCATGGAGTTATCGATCATGCTTCTACAATCATTGGTTATGTGTCCATAGTTATGAAATTTGCAACACTCAATGTTACATGCAACCACATAGGCACTTCTACAATCTACAACCTTATGTCCACGGTTAGTACAATAAAAACAATGACCATAAAATAAATTTGCATACTTGGGAGTGAATGATCTTCTTTGTGGTGTAGTCCTTCTGAATTTTTTCCTTGACTAATCATGATCCTGATTGAATCTTCTTTGTGGCTTGAACATGGATGGTCTTCTTGAAGATGTATCTTCAATAGTTTTCATAGATTTCGGTTGACCATGATTCCTTCCTTTGAGTAATTCTTCATAACTCTTTCTATTTTCTTCATTCTTCTTTTCTAGCAACCTAGAGTGCTTCTCTTCATTCTCTATAACTGATGTGGATGTTTCTATCTCTTCAAGGTTCTTTTTTAGCTTGACAATTTTACTTCTCAATATGACAACTTCTTCTTCAAACTTCTCAACCTCTTATTCTTTCTTCATTATCTGAGACTTCATGACTTCTTTTGTTATTTTCGCTTCTTCAAGATGAATTTTTAATGTTATTATTTCTTCTTCAAGTCCTTTCTCTTCTTGACCAAACTCTGCCTCAAGTTGGTTTAGATCATTAGTTATTTCCTTAAGATGATTTGTCAATATCTTATTTCTCATTTTTGCTTCTTCATTATGTGCTACTATGCTGGTTTCCAAACACTACTTTTGATATTCAAGATTTTGTTCGATCTTTCTAGCTTCTTCTAGCTGAGTTCTTACATTCTCGATGACCTGTTGGGACTCTTAAAAAATGTGAACACTTTCCTTTTGTTTCATAAATTATTTCTTGAGTGAATTGTTTTCTTCTCTTAGTTCATCTACATCACTAATCAATTCTTCTTAATAATTTTCTTCCTTTTCAATTAGTTTTTCTGTCCTCCAACTTCGTAAGGCCATAACTCTGAAACCGTGAGGAGTTATGTGACGTTCCACATACCACCAAAAATGGAATGAAATGTACTATCCATATAGAATAGTCTTACCTAAAAATATATCAAAACTCATACCATTATCCATCAAACAAACTTAGGTACATTACCCAAACCTCGGTTCTCCAACTTCTCATGGCCATACCTCTCTAACCATGAGGAGTTATGTGACGTTCCACATACCACCAAAAGTGAAATGACATGTACTATTCATCTAGAATATTATTACCTTAAAATACATTAAAACTCATACCATTATACATGAAACAACCTTGTGTCCATTACCCAAACCTTTGTGCTACCAGAATTCTCTACCAGACTTTCTCCAAGGGTTGACTTCAATCACTAAGGGTTGACATCAATATACAATATCACTCTCCAATGCTGAACATCAATGACAATGAAAAATCCATACCAACTATCCATCAAACTAAGCCAACTATCTAACACCCATTACATAGAGCTGTGTCTTCCTCCATTTGGTTACTCTTCCAAACATATGGAGAGTTTAGGGTGCCTCCTGTGCCACAGACTTATGTCAATAACTTGTTTTCTGAGTCTTTTCATCTACCGTAGGGGAAATCTTGCAACCTGAGTCATCCATTCTGTAATAAGTCTCTTGACCTTCATGAGTCATCCATCCTCAGAGTCCTATCAAGTTCACATTTAGAATAAATGAAGTTATGTGCCTGATGATTGAGGTCCTCTAGTATTTCTATAAAGGCATGTCAAAGACCTCAAAGTAGTGAGTATCACACTCCTATTGTATTCCTACCTGAGTTTTGAATATCTTGAATTTTTTTCTCGAGTTATGAAGTTATCATCTCCAACCACAGGTATTAATTCCTCCTAAAGATTCATTGTATTTGTATATCCTCTAATGATTTTGAGATGTAGATTCATTGTGTATTGTTTGTGGCTACACTTTATATTGGCATACACATTGGTCATGTAGCCATGTATATATCACATGTATATGTAGTGTACTTGATTGGAAGCCATGATTAGTTTGTCAGGAGCATGGGAATGCTCACCTCAGTGATTATTAGTATCTTATTGTAGATGACGTGCTCACGGATACTGGCTTGGGCTTACTTGACTCTAGTGCTTTCCCACATTATTAAAGATGCTGTAATTTATTTTGGCCATTAGTTTCTCTTCTAACCTCACACATTAGAGGGCATTTGTTATAACTCAAAATGACACTCTTGTGCATCATTGATGTTGGCCCACTCATTCATACATATGTCAACTCATTTTGATGGAGTTCTTCTAAAAAAAAAAAAACTTGGCATACATGCCCTATTGCATATGCAGAGTACGTACATATTCTATATTCATCCTAAAATCCTATGTACATATGCTTGTTTCACTACTTAAATATCACATGTACTCTAAAAGGTGACAAAAAAATATAAAATCCACACTTTA
>WSFP011552331.1:0-11279 GCA_009831015.1 Picea engelmannii
AAAGGAAAGGATTATGAAAATATTAAGAGGCTTGTTCATCCACATCCCCTTTATATACCAACGACTAGGAGCTAAATGTAGTCCAATCTTTTGAGAATTAACTTTTTTGTTCCTCCTCTTATATATTAGGAGGTTTGTACATCCACGTCTCTTTTGATATACCAACGACTAAGAGCTAAATGTAGTCCAATCTTTCGAAAATTAACTTTCTTGTTCCTTTCTTATATATATAATGGAAAGAGATAGTATTAAAAAAAACATATAAAGATTTATCTCCTCAAATATGGTCTTAATACCAAATTTTCTATAACATTTAAGTCTTTCATCCAATTTATGATCAGTAGTTGAATCTTTAAAGAATCAATTTTCTAGTTCCTTTTCCTATAGACATGATGGAAAGAAATAGTATTAAAAAGAACTTATAAATATTTTATCTCCTCAAATACGGCCTTAATACCAAATTTTCCATAATATTTAAGTTTTTCATTAATCTAGATGCCATGAGGTGGTGGTATTTCAACACTCAGGAAGTTGATGGCCATCTGAAGGAAATATCACCTAACTTTACTACTAGAATGGTGTGTTTCATATCGAGGGGGAATTCGTTATCATGATGTTGCTTGGCTCAATCTAACAATGGTGATTAACTATACCCAAAAAGAAAATGGCACAAAAAAGGGAGTGATTGAGGTGGTAATGCCTATTAAAACCAAGGGCCAGAAGAAATCGGGATGAGTGGATTCATGTTGTTGGACCATAGGATATATTTTTTCTACATGGTGGCTCTTGTTAGTGATATACAATGTATTTCCTTCATCGTTCCCACAGTATATAACTGGGACTTATGTTGACCCACCTGGAATTAAGTTGAGGAAGGAAGGCGTGAAGGAAAACCATCCTATAGTTTTTGTCCCAGAGATTGTTACAAGAGGGATGGAGATGTGGGACGCCAGGCCTTGTGCAGAGGAATTGTTTCAGAATAGGCTCTGGGTGGTACTTTTGGTGAAGTTTATAGGAGGTATGTATGAATGAAATGTGACCATATTTAATTTCCATTTAATTTGGCATTTTCTTCTTCAAAATTTAAGATGGTTACATTGGAGTTATTTTCATTTAAATAGTTGTAGTTTGTAAGTTGTGGGTATGTTCTAGTAGATGGAAGACGATTGAGAAATGAGCACATACAATATAGGCTATGTTAGTGGAAATCCATGGGTGGACTAGGACTAGTGGAAATCCATTGGGAAAGTGGAGTCAAAGGAATAAACTATGAGTGTTGTTCTCATATGTGATTAGAAGATAATCGAGTTGGAATAAGCAAGCTATGAAACTCCTATCTTGTTATCCATCAATACAAAAAATGTTTTCTAAAGAGACGTGTTATCGCATGATTTGTAGTTAGGGAAAATCCCAAACCAAACAACAAACGTGTGACACAACTAGTGACACTTATCACTATCACCTCAATAGATGTCCCCCTCGTTTTAGTGATGGACAATTCCAACACAAGGGAGGATTCCCTAGTGACCCTAAGGGAACAAGGAGCACAATGTTTGATGGCATAAGGGTTCCCTATATTGATCAAGATCTAAGATGAATTTGGGGCTATAGGAGAGAGTCTTTGGAGTTGATAAGTAGTTTCCAATGTTGTGTACCTACGAAACAATGTTAGACAAGACAAACCAAGACAAATTATGATGAAATAAACCCCAATACAAGAGGAGTCTTGTTGTCCTAGAATTGCAGCATATAACAATGATATATCAACAACAATAAAATTATGATAGCTGCAAATCAGACCATCAAAATCAGCACATGATATTGGACAACAAGGCTAGTAATTAGTAAAAAATATCTCAATGCTTAAACCAAGATTTTTCTGAAAAAGAGGGCTGCAAATGAGTGTTATCAACAATGTTTATGACATCCCTATGTCTGTAGAAAAAAATTTCTACAACAAAAAATTCTAACCACTGAAATCAACAAGTAAATAATCCAAACAATAGCCCTTTAGTAGTAGATTAATTATCACAGCTCACAATCAAATTTTAGCGGTAGAAAAGTGGAGAAGTTGTATGAGAAAGAGTGTTTAATGCAACTTAAAGTTTATTACATAAGACTAATCACTTGAAAAAACAAGACACCCTTGATGTAAAAGAGAGTCTAAAGCATGTAAAATTTAATTCCAACTCAATCAATTTCAATCCCTCAATTTTCATGTTTATCAATGCAACATATACAATCTCCAATGCAAAGATTAGTTCCTTGTTATTGGGTGAATGGAGTCTCTTCCTTGGAAGGAAAACTAACCAAAGAGGAAGAAGAAGTTTTTCTTGAGAGTTAAACCCTTATAAAACCCAAGAAAACAACAATCCTTCCAAATTGTCTAGCTTGGAATCCAAGACAAACTAGGGTTTAATAATTCTCTAGGGGTGTAAACCCTCTTACTTCCTAGAGAAAAAAAACCCTAGCCAAACCTTGCTACAAGACTGTAAGCCCTCTTACTTCTTGTAGCAAGGCTGTAAACCCTCTTACTCCTTGGTAAGGTCGTGCTTGTTTTGTTTTTAAATGAACATATAAGAGGTAAGCATGACATATTTATTTTCTATCTGCAAATACTACGTTCTTTTATTCTGATTTTCGACTTTCTATGCCTTGCAAGATTGAAGATGCTCTTGTGGTTGCACTAGAAATACGATTTTACTTAGCATTTTGATCTATTTAGTAGTTTAGTGTAGGATTAGGAGTAGGTTTCCTTTAGTTTTATTTATCATTGTTTCTCTTTGTAATGATGCAGTTATGAACACAAGTGGGCACACCAAGGGAACCATAATATGAATGTTGTCAGGGAAGTCCACTTTAAATATTTTTCTCTCCGCTTTTCGTTGAATATTTCTAATCAAAAACACAGTATCGTTATGAAAATTTTAAATGAAAAGTAAAGAGATAAGTAAATTTTGAACTGTCAATTCAACCCTGACCCAAGGTGCCACTAGTAGGACTGCACTCATATTAATAAGGATATTTCTATTTTATTTTAGTCTCTCAAGAAATATTTTGCTTGATTATTTCTGATCCACCCTCTTGTAACTATTTTTAATTTTATTTTTTGTTTTTTATTTTGGTTCTTTTCATTTTGCTTGATTTTGATTTGTTTTCTAAATAATTATGTCTATATCACCATTTCATTTGTTGAAGGGAATCAGAAGTCTTATTCATTAGCAACAGTTTATAACATTTCAAGCACCTAAGCAATAAATGCTAAACTCATATCAACGGAAGTAAGTTTATGTTCAAACAATGTTTCTGGTTTCTCATTAAAATCACAGGAAGACGCGATGATCCTTAACAAAACTTCTAACGTCGTCCTTGTTTTAATGAAGACAACTCAATTGTGCTTCCCTATCCTAGAGATGATTTCTCAACAGAAATCTAACTATCCAAACGATGATGAAAGTCATCAGAACAAAAAAATGTTTTTTTTAAATGATCAATCTTTTCGTTACCAAACTATGAGAATCTTCAGTATCACCCCACTCTCTTGAATATCATGAAGTTTCTGGAAATTTATAAACAAATTTTAGAGAGTTGGAAGCACTGCAATGTGTGGGAAGTGTGTGTAAACCCGTTGGGACATTGAACAGGTCTATTGGCAGCGGGTAAATGCACACATGATACCAAGGCAACTTCGTCAGGGTACTGAACAGGCCTACTGGCAGCAAAGCAATGTCGAGTTCAAGAAGATCCTCAGGTATGTCTTTTAATTTGATCAAGTAGGAAGATGTTTTTTATCATGAATGGACGACTCCTTGACACGATAGAGGTACTAGAGTGGGTTAAATGACATCCCTGTCGAGGCTATGGATGCCTGCTGGCAGCAGTGGTCCTGTCAACGGTATCGAAGTCATATGTATAAACATCACTACACCTGTAATCCAAATAAGATACCAGATTACTATTTTTGGACAGAAATGCATCCAATTCTACTATTGTGTTATTTTCTGAGTTATTATCGAAATACTTGATCTGTAGTTAACTGTCTCTAAAATTTATTTCATATGTGCCCCTGATATAAATTTTTGGTGATGCAGAGATAACTGCTTCGCCCAGCGTGTCGCCATTGTTGGCAGCCAACAATTCTGTCAAATTTTATCATAAAAAACAAGTCATCCCCAAGGGATAAAAAAATTTCGTATTGCCTCCTCCTTACATTTTCAAACGTTTCTGTCTTTTGGTTTTAAGGAGATTCATTGGCCTAGTTGATTATAAGAGTTTTTGTTTTTTCTAAATTTCTCGTTTGTTTTGTTTTAATTTCATGACTGCAAGCATGAAATTAAAACAAAAAAAAACTTGTCTTGGGTAATCATTCTGCAATTTGTGATTTCTTCTTTTCTTTTACCAAAGAGATTTCACCTTGAGGGAACCTATATGTTGCTAAGTTTTAAGTTTTATAAGCTCATTGATTAATCCATTACCACATTTTTATGTATTATGGGGAAGATGACTCGATCAGTTCTATGGTTGATTGCATGGTTTTAATTTTTGATATCCATAATCGCACAACAACCTTGGATTAATAATTGATATGTGATATTTTCTCTATCAGTCATATCACTTTCATGTCACTTGGTACAGGTATGATGTACCCACGAATACACCTCATTGTGTTGCCCTGTACATTTAATGACCCTCGGTCATTATTCGATTAGGCGTCTGATAGTGGTTGGGATTTAATCTTCATTATGCATAATGGTTATTGAGCCTGCGTGTCCTCTGGTTTTCTGTCACTACAAACTTAAATTATCAAACATGAGAGCCTCCCAAGATCGTAGGTATCGGGTCGTTTCAGTTTTCACAGACCTCTCCTCATTATTTGTCTATTGGAAGACGAAGCCTCCCTCTCGTGGTACTTATTGGGTTTGTTTAATAGAAACCATGGTTCTTGTGGTTCGAATTGAACCAAATGACTCTGAGTTTTTTTTTTTTTTTTTCAAAACCCGTAATTGCATACCTAAGACATGTTTTTGCGGGAGTTTTTCTGGGCAAACGATTAACAATTTGGAGAAACCGTCCGAAACCCATTTCCGAAATGGGCTCATTTACTATCTAAGTGGGCAGTTTCTCCATAAACTAGACCGTTTCAGAGATACGTCTCATTCTTTGGAGGCCAATTTCTCAGAATTTCCATTTCGGTTGAGGTAAGCGTTTTTTATATTTTTGCTCGGAGATTCAAGCCTGTTGATGGTTTTTGGGGGGGGTTTCAAGTTATACATGTCTTTCTACCTATTCATGAGTCTGGATAAAGTGTCTAAAATTTATCAGAAGTAGAGTTTAAATCCTCTGTCTTGGTCTTATACGAATTTTGTTGTTGTCACATTTAGCTCAAATTGGGGATACTTGGGAAGAATTCCTGTGTAGGAACAATTTCGCCCTACCCAAGAGCACAGTAGACTCGCCTCTACATTTCAAAACAAAACCTAGTCCCTATAACCCTACCACTGAAGACCAGGGTGTTGATCCGCATGTAAATCATGCGCCCACATAAATAAGTTCTGTTGCTATGCAAGATCCTCTGGGTAAAAAACCTCGATATAATTTTGTGCCCAGGAAATCGTTAGAGGAGGTAGTGGATGTATTGAAAGAAAAGGTTTCTCATGCCCCTACTGTTGAGCCAATTCACGGTATTGTTGACGAACCAACTATTAAGAAAATTCGCAAAAAGAAGAAACAGGGTAACTCAAATTCTAGCTTTACAAACAAGAGGGTTAAGCAGCCTAATAATATGATCACTAAAAGATCAACAAATTTTGCCATCATAAATTCGGATTTAACAGTTGCCTTGCTGAAATGGTAAATAGTTGTTTTGTTTCTGATTTAATTTTGTTTGAAAAAATAAAATAGATAGATTTTATTTTTTATTTTTACTATTTTAGACTAGCTACAGAATCTTGTAGCTTATCTATTTCTAAATGTTAGTTTGTATTATTTTCTAAAAAAACAATTTTGTTTTGTCTTTTACAGGAAAATAATAATTATGGTGTTATTCACAAGGAGAGGCCATCCTGGATTATGTGATTTGCAGTTTAGTAGTTTCTCTTTTATTTGATAGAACTATGTCATTATGCAATTAATTTTGATAAACAAACTCCTACAGGAGTGTTTCCTAGTTATCCTATTTTTGTAAAGCAATATGATTTTATGGGATTACACTCTATCTTGCATGATAAGAGTTTGTTAATCCAAAACTAGTTTAAATAGTGATCACTGTTAGTGGTGAAAACAACTTTTGTTGGGATATAGTATGGATATGTGATTTTGAGAACTGATATGGGGAAGCAACTCACCATTGGCTTTAGATCTGTGTGATGTTTATTCCATTGTGTTCCTCTTTTACCTCGGTCTTATGAGATATTATTATGTTTTGATGCAGCTTTAGCCTTGTCATGCATATGGTTTTTCATATTGTTAAGTATTTAGATGTTGTCCATAATTTGTTATTCCATTTTGTATATGTGATCAATCTGTCATTTGATTATTATTGATTTATTCTAGATATTAAATGATGGATAATATTAATACTTTGAATTGAGTTTCCTTTCATTCCAAGTCATTGATTATCATAAGATCACAAGATTTTTACAATTATCATTTTGTTGTTATATTCTTGCTCCAACACATCAAACACTTCTTAGAATTTATTCTGGAAGTACTAGTATCGTTAGTCACAGGTTTCCCTTACATGCAGGACAATTAGGAGCTCAAACAACACAAGAAGATAAACTCAGTTTAATCGATTAGTTACAGCTTAGTCTTGTGTGTTATTTAGTTAAATTATTTATTAATGAAATGATGATTGCATGAATTAGCTTTGATTGTTTATGTATCGTTGTTTCAATTGTATTTGTTTAGTATTTATTAGTTTTAAATCTTTAAACATTCAAAAAGAAAATAGAAAAATGTATGTGCTTTCTTTATCTCTTTTAGAAACACTTGTAAGAACATTCATTTCGCAAGATTTCAAGTAAACCTTGCAAGTTGTATATAGATTGTTTATAATCATTTGTACATATTTATGTTTCTATTTGTACATATTTGTACATATTTATGTTTATAATCAAAAACTCCAAGGTTGTTTGTCATAGAGAAGATCAGAGGTGATATCATGCTTAAAGTATGGGAGGCCAACATAGCCGAAAGAAAGAAAATGGCCAAGGAAATCAAGGATGGTTGCGAAGAGACCTTCGATTTGCTAGACAAAGAATCATTAGGCATTGGAAAAGACAATTGTCTTGGGCTACTAGGAGAGATCAATATTGTAAGACATCAACTAAAACTCAAAGAGAACTTGAATGAAATTCAGATTGAAATTTCACAATTAAAAGAGATTGATGTTACCCAAATAGACAGGTGGCTGGTGAAGCCAAATTTAAAATTGCAATCAATTAAGTTTGTTGACAAAGGGATTGAAGACCGATTTCCGAAAAATCGGAGGAAACTTTTTCTGTTCGAGGCAAAGTATATACCAGAGCCTCCTAGATTTTTAGTGCATTTTCTAGAAAAATATATTGAATGTCTCGGACTAAAAGAAGGATATATTTCAAAGAAGCAATGAAGTATCATATTGTAGGCTCATATTATCAAGATGATAGAGAAATAAAATATAACCATGCAAACGGTTCAAGTTTGCATTTTTGTAACCGTTAACCCCTAGGAGTTGGGAAATCACCAGCTGTCAAGAATTGGTGACTTTGTATAAATATAATTTCATAAGACTGAGAAAAGGCTTTTTTTGCGACCGATTGTACTAGAGAAGTTTTTTGCATTTATAGTGATTAATGAGAATACAAAATGGAGATTCCAGATTCTGTCGACCCTGGGTTATGTGTTCCTCTTTACTTTCATTTTCAACATCTTTCCTTTATATATCTTTGATGAATGTTTAACTGCAATTTAGTACAACATCTATTGTGGTTAAGAGTTATTTGGTTATCTAATTGTTTACGGTTTTTCCTCTGTGCTTGCTATTAGCAAGCTCAAGACCTGTAGACTATTCAGATTACTATATTTTTATGCTTCATTAGAGATCTCTTGTCTTTCTTCTTCCCCTGTTGCAAAGTGAGATTCTTCCATGATTGATGCCTCACATTGTTTAAACAACTTTATGTTTTTCTTCCATCACTTTCATGATTTTCAAATTTGACTCAGGAACGGGAAACGGCCTCTGAAACTGTTATATTATTAATTTAAGTTTGGGAACTTTTCTCTTATAATCTGAAATAGAAATAGAAAACCTTGAAAACAAAGTAATAGGTTTTTTAACCTTTATCCCTCATGATTGTACTTGTTGGAAGACATCCCAATATAGAACCCAGCCTTTCAGATCATACTAGCATTGCTTTAAACTTATTTAACACTATTTTACAGACAGCAAACACTCGGGTTGAATTAGAATGTTCATGGGCAGCAATTGAACGTGATATAAGCATCCAAGAACACTAGGAAGCTAGACAAAGACGGTTAAGAAACCATCCATATCTTTTCTCTTAGTAGCTAACACATTTTATACCTTAACTCTCTCTAAATTTTTCGGATGCCTAGTCTATATACTTTAAAAGCCTTAAGTATAAACTCTGGAACAACAATATGAATAATGGAGTGGAGAGTGTACTCTAGCCTTGAATTGAATGTACTTGCATCCAACATGTCTCATTGTAATGTATGTTGTGATAGTTGTGTCTTCTCACTATAATGTATGTTTCTATGTCCATCATGGGATTCCTAGAGAACCACCTATCATTCATGATCCAACACATAGTAGTCAAGAATCTCATCCATTGCTAATGTGTGTAAGTACCGTATCATTAACTAATAATTTGTATCCTTAATTATGAGCTATCAATCTTTACTATCACCATATTCTTCTAGTGCATGTAGATTTATATTTGAAGTTGAAAATATTAGTGAATAATTCAAGAACTACTTCCATGCAAAAGATATCTACATTCAACACTTTATGAGCTATCCCAACATTGTTCCAATTGTGGATTTTCAAGAGGTGATTAGGTCCCACATTTTATTTACCTAGTTTAACCACCACTTCAAAATCAAACTCCTAAAATAGTAGCAAACATCGATAGAATCAACCTTCCAACATTGCATTGTTAACCACATACTTGACCACTAAATTATCAATGGACAACTTGAAGGACTGGTCCAGAAGATAATACTTGAAATTATGTAGCATATACACCATCACCAGGCCTTTGCCTTTCATGGTTGTGTAATTAAAATTTTGTAGCATATACGCCATCACTAGGCCTTTGCCTTTGCCTTAGAATATAAGACGGTCTACGGTTCGAGCCCGTATAGCACACCCTCTTTCAGATAATAACCAAAGATGCATAATTTGTGTGGACAGCTGAATGTGAGATAGCGTTTGGACAAATCAAAGAACTGGTATGTAAGGCTCCTATACTTCGAGGACCAGATTGGAAGCTTTCATTTCATATTTCAGTCGACACTTCTCACATGGCAGTGGAAGTTGTTTTGGGACAGCAGGAGGACAAGAAACCATACGCAATATACTACATCGACAAGAACTTGACTCTAGATGAACTAAATTATACGGTAACAGAAAAGGAATTATTAGCAGTCATTTATGTTGTTAATAAATTCTGACACTATATTATAGGTTATCCCACTTTTGTGCACACGAATCATACAGCCATCAGGTATGTCATGAACATACCTGTAACCCCGGGTCGGATCACAAGATGGTTATTATTATTGAAAGAATTTGATATCACCATCATGGATCACCCTGGGAAGGATAATGTGGTTGTAGATTTCTTGTCTAGATTAGAAAATGATACACAAGGGGAACCTGTAGAAGATAGTTTTCCAGACGAACACCTTTTTGCAATTTCTACTCGTGTTCCATGGTATGCAGATATTGCTAACTATCTTTCTACATGAAAGGTGCCTCAACATTTTCCTTACAGAGAACGGCAGAAGATCATCCATCACAATGCCCGTTACACATGGATTGAGGGATTCCTCTTTTACACTAGGCCTGACCAACAAATCCGACACTGCATAGGAGAATATGTTATTTATGATGTCTTGAAGGCTGCTCATGATGGTCCCTGTGGAGGCCATTTTGCAGATAAACGAACAGGTCGCAAAGTGCTGCAAATGGGGTATTACTAGCCCACAATTTTTCAAGATTCAAGGAAGTATGTCCAGGGGTGTAATAGTTGCCAACGAATGGGGCAGCCTGGTAAAGCAGACGAAATTCCCTTGAACCCCCAGGTAGCCCTTGAGCCCTTTGAAAAATGGGCCATTGAATTCGTGGGATCATTCAATCCCCCCTCACAACAAAAAGTCCATATTCTGGTCTGCACGAATTATGTAACAAAATGGGTTGAGGCGAAGGCAATTGTAAAAGAAACCGAGCAGGCTGTTTCAAACTTCTTGTTCGAATAAATTTTTGCTCGATATGGATCCCCTACAGAAATAGTCTCAGACGGAGGAGCACAGTTCACATCACATATGATAGCAAGGTTAATGAAGAAATATGAGATCAAGCACAGGATAACAACTCCATATCATCCCCAGGCAAATGGCCAGGTCGAGAGCACAAATAAGGTACTGGAAAATATCCTCACAAAAACTGTAGCAATTTCATCGTCGAGATTGGGTGGAAAAGTTGCCTAAAGCACTGTGGGCATACAGGACAACTTGGAAAAATACAACGGGATTTTCTCCATATGAGCTTATCCACGGAAAATCTCCTTTGTTTCCCATAGAGTTTGAAATTAAAACACTTAGAACAACCCTGGAAGTAGGTTTGGATCTTTCAGAAGCCCAAAAACATCGTCTGGAGCAGCTAAACGACCTAGATGAAATTTGATTAGTGGTTGTCCAGAATACTGCTACAATCCAGGACCAACATGCTATATGGAATGATAGGTTTATCGAGAAGAAGATATTTCAAAAAATGGATTGGGCATTACTCTATGATTCCCAATTCAAGGATTTCAAGGGAAAACTCTGCTCAAGGTGGATGGGGCCATACAAAGTTGACAAGGTATTTGACAATGGGACTATTAGACTTGTAACAATAGATGAGGCATGTACTCCCCTGATAGCAAATGGACATCGCTTCAGAATATATCATAAACCAGCTTCTAAAGGATCTTTTGTCAAATGAATTTCTAACCAAACTGATTTGGAAATTATTAGTGCAGAGGATCCTCCCTCTGCCCCCTTCTGAAATG
>WSFP011552338.1:0-11279 GCA_009831015.1 Picea engelmannii
GTATATCCATGTTACTAGGAGATTTAATCATCTAAAAAATACTCTATCTAATCAAATATTAGATTGGCATATTGCAAACATATAAAATAAAAGCACACACATACACATGTAAATACATTTGTAAAAAATGTCATCCATAAGACAAAAAAAATGTATATATATCCAAAAAGTGTCATGAGTACATAGGTGGTTGCGAACTCCTCAAAAAGTGTTCAGTATACATCGTTGGGATTATTCCCTCAAAAAATACATATACAAAAAGTGCCCTCAACACATCAATGGTCTATACTATCTAAGAACAAGGCCTATTGGCCTTGCCATAATGTACAACGATGTTGGCCACATGCTGGAATAGCTAGACCCAAGTCCGAGACACCCCTACTACATGAGGTTGCATAGAAGGTGGGATATCCTCGATCTCAGTGATAGGTACAGTACTAGTGAGTGCAGTGAGGTTACGCTCCACTCATCTCAGAACTCTGTCAGCCTCTCTCGCTAGGGGTCTCCTTGCATCTGCTGGTCCTCCGACTGCTCTATCACCTTTTTTAGGCCTTGGAGATTACTCATGAAAAAGGAACCCCCATGGAGTCCATATTTAAGCTCTTTTCAGGCTCCCTAAAATTGAAAAGATCACCTAGTGACCTTGTTCCTTCATACTCGTTAAATTGGTCTAGAAGAACATCTATTGGCATGAGTTTAACCCTTTTTCCAGTCTGTAGATTATAATGAAAAAAGGTACGCCTCAGGAGATTCGTCTCGCCGGGATATTTATCCTCAATAACTTTTATACTTTTTTGGGCTAAGGAGACTAAACTCATAAAAAGGATGTGAGTCCATAGTTAAGCTTTTTTTTGTCTCTTTAAAATTGAAAAGATTGCTGAGTGATCTTGTCTTTGTCACACTTGTTAAAATGGTTTTTAATAGACATCTTTTCGGTGCAATTTTAACCCTTTTTCGAATCGACTAGACTATCTCCAAAAAAGGTACTCCCTGGAGTCTTCTTTTACGTTTTTTTAGACTCTATAAATGTGAAAAAACTACCGAGCTTACCTTCTCCGGGATCGTAAAAATTACATAGAATGGGTCTCATAATGTCTTTCTTGATCGCATTTACAGGTCTCATCTTTGTGTCTTTTTCCTAATGCCGACTCCATGTTTCTCTCAACTGAACCTTTGAAGCATTCCTTATAAACAAGCCTTGTAACACTTCTTGCCTCTGTGACCTGACACCTTGACCCATGGAGAAATTTTCCCTGAGTGTCCTTTTCTTGCACTTGTCTCCTTGTTCTGAGCATTAGTATGTTCCATGTGCTTGGAACTAGTATGCTTTCTTGTGGCACTCATTCCTCCTTTGTAACGTAGAATTCTTTTATTCTTTTTCAATCTCTTAAAAAATTGAAAAGACAAAAAAATCAAATATTCCAAAAAGAGGGGACGAGAAATATTCATTATTTTTACAACAACACAAAGAGTCACCCTTGGAAAAAGCACATCCTTCCATTTGTTTGTCAAGCATTGGGATCTAGTATGACATTAGGAAGCTATTCTCACTACATAGAGCTGTTTCCTCCTCCATTTGGTTACTCTTCCAAACACATGGAGAGTTTGCATTGCCTCCTGCATCACAAACTTATGTTAATGTCCTGTTGCCTGAGTCTGATCATCTTTATTTCTTTTTTCCAAGGGAAGTTTCACTCAAAATGAGTCGACCTTTCTGCAGTTTGTCTCTTGACATTCATGAGTCGACCATCCTGAGAGTCCAGTCAAGTCCAAATTCGAAATCGATGAAGTTCTCTGCCTGATGATCAAGATCCTCATGTCTTTTCCCGATGATTCGTCGAAGACCTCAGGGTAGTGAGTTATACACCCCCATTATACTCCTACTTGAGTTTTGAATATCTTGAATTTTGTTGCTCGAGATATGAAGACTTTATCTCCATCCATCAGGCGTCACTAGCTTCTTGAAGATGAATACTATACTTGTATATCTTCGATTGATTTTGAGATGTAGATCCGCTGTGTATTGATCCCAACTACACTTTATATAGTTATATGAAATGGATCTGAAGTGTATTTGATTTGAATCCATGATTCAATTCATCCCATGCACGGGTATTCCCACCTCAGAGAGATAATTGTTGTTTTGCAGATGGCACCTCCCAAAGTTTGGTCCTGAGCTCACTCGATTCTATACATTGGTGAATATATTGTAATGTATTTCAGCCATTATTTTCTATTATGATCTCACACATTAGGGGGCATATTTTATAGCCCTAAAATTCCCTATCCATGCATACATGGCCTTGGCTCTCTTACTTGTATTTTTTGCCAAAGCACTCCAAAGGAGATCTTTTTAAAAAACCATTTTTTAGAGCATGTATGAGCATGATCTTTTTAAAAACCATGTACATACACTTTCTGCACCACTACATCCCATGTACATACACTTGCTTCACACTAAACAACCCGCGTATTCTTAAAAAAGTTGCAACAATTAAAAAGTTGTAAGGAATTTGGTGAAATTCACGGGCTATTGGAGGTTTCCCAACGAATTCACTTGCTATAGCTCGTCACCCAACCTAGTGACCATCCTTTTGTCATATAAAATGAGGTGTTGGGGTTTCATTTCACATCCAAGCATAAGAACAGTGAAACTTTGCCCAATTTCACTTCCCCTCCTTGCCCAAGATTTTGATACCTTTTGTGAGATATCGACTCAACATTCCCTCTTCATCCCCTTCTCCTTCCATTCAATCCATTCCCTTCCCTTGAGGTGATCAAAATATTGAGAGAAGAGGCCTATTGAAGGTGCACTTGGAGCATTGTAAAGAGGATCCTAGACCAGGTTCACGGAACAGTGGCCGACACATATTGTAAGTTTCAATATTTGTTTGATGAATAAAATAATCTCTTTTCATTTTCCAAAATGATGATGTTTTGTTTCATTTCATTGATTTATACTTAGAATTTGATATCTAACCCTAACTCATGAATAGAATAAAATGCTTGTAGTCCTTGTTTTCCTAGTTTTGGATGGAGGTCGGCCTTGGGAGGAGACGTGCATTCGTTGGAACTACGGATCTTGATGAGATAATCACCAGACATGGGATAAAAGGTACAATTACCTATCTTTTCTCTTATTGCTTTCTTTTCATTTGTTTTGGTATGTTTGGGGTAGAGTAGAAAATAGATTGAATTTTAGACAATCATTCGCTCTGTCTACATCTTAAACCCTGGTGTAGTTAAAGGAGAGATTTTCTTGCTAGCACCCAAGGATTGTAGTCCATAATACAAATGAAACTTATACATATATCTGGTGTTCATAGTGTTCTTTATTGTGATGGTGAATATTTCTTTATTGTTAATATAGGTCATTGAGATATGTTTACATGCAAGCAACTAAGTGTGAATATAAGTAATGAGTAATGATGTTGTGAATGGTGATGGCTAACTAAATTTTTGTAAGAAGTTGTAAAAATATCCTCACACTGATTGCCCCCCCCTCTCAGTGTGGTCGGTGTGTCCAACATAGTGGTCATAGATGAAAACATCAGAAAATTGACTAGATGAAGAAGAAAACATGCTTGTTGTAGAGGAGATTCCTCCTTCCATGCCACTCAGTTCTACCTCACAACCTGAACCACCTCAGGAAATTAACTGTACACCCTATCTAGAGATGCTGCTTCTAAAGAAGTCTGAGGTGCCTTTAGGACATGATTTAGAAGATGAATTGAGAAACATATGTGTAAATATATTCCCTTGCTACAAGCTATTAAGGACATTCCCATTTATGATAAAATTTTAAGGGACCTTTACATCAAAAAGACTAGAATAAAAAGGAAAGAACCTCCTATCATATAGGTAGTTGGACAATTGTTGGAAATTATATAAGAAATTCCATCCAAATAAAATTATCCAGGGAACCCAATGGTAACCATACAAATCGATGAAATTTATTTAACATATACACATGTTGATATATGAGCAACAATAAATGTTATGCCTATGAATACCATGAAAAATATGCAACTAAATTACTTGAGGCCAACATAGACCCTATTGGAATTAGAAGATAAATCAATCATTAGACCAATTGGAATTCTGGATGATGTAACAGTTACCTTAGCCTCATGGGAGTATCTTGTAGAATTTTTTGTGATTCATCCAAAATATACTAAAGTCGAGCATCCAATTGTACTTGGAAGACCATGGTTGGCCACTGCTGATGCATTCATTGGATGTCGGTTCAGAGAGATGACAATCTCCAATGGGTCTCAAAGTCAAAAACTTATTCTCTTTCCTCCTTCCCAACCAGCTACTAAAGTTCCTTTGTGGTTAGAAAACCCATATAGGGAGGAGAAATGTGCTCAACCTTTGTTAACACTTGAACACCTAAGAGGTTATCAAGAAAAAACTGAACACCAAGTATTGAACCAAGTTTTAGCTGAAACATAATGCATCAAGTATACAAAATATTTTTAGGAATACACACAAATTTTCAGTTCTGAATTCCAGAAAATTTGTCATTCTTCCATCACCACATTGTTTAACATTTCAGTAATAAATGAATCTAGGAAGTCACCTGTACAATCTATTGAAATCATCCATGGAAATTTTCTATACATCAACTCTAGCTTGGAATCTGAACAACAAAAACAATTGATTCAAATGATTTAGGGACATTTCGGTTCTTTTGCATGGGACTACTCCGACATGAAATGGATTCCCCCATATACTTGTATGCACCACATTTACACCAACAACCAAATCATACCTATTAGACAACCTCAAAGAAGGATGGATCCAACCTTGAAGGATATAGTGAAAGAAGAGCTCCAAAATCTCCTACATGCCCATTTTATTTATCCCATATCAAATAGTAAGTGGGTATCTCTGCTAGTCATTGTTACTAATAAGAATGGAAAGTGGAGGATTTGTGTGGACTTTAGAGAGTTGAATAAGGCTACCTTTAGGGACTATTTTCCATTACCTTTCATAAATCAAGTTCTAGACACATTGTCTCGAAAGAGATACTTTTCATTCTTGGATGGGTTCAGTGGTTACAACCAGATCCAAATTGCACCAGAGGATAAGGAGAAGAACATGTTTAATTTCTCTTGGGGTACTTATGCTTATAGGGTCCTTCCCTTTGGTTTATGTAATTCCTTTCCACCTTTCAAAGGGCTGTCTTGGCCATCTTTTCTGACTTGACCCATGACTGTGTGGAAGTCTATATGGATGACTTCATAGTATATGGGGATGATTTCCAACAAGCCTTAGAAAACCTAGATAAAGTATTGATCAGGTCTAGAGAGACCAAGCTTTCCCTAAACCATGAAAAATATAGAATGATTCTCACCGATGGGATTGTGTTAGGCCATCCTATTTCTAGCATTGGGATACAGGTGGATCCTGCTAAGATTGAAATTATTTCTCGTATTAGAACCCTTAGTTCCCAGAAAGAGGTTATAATCTTCTTAGTGAATGCTATATATTATAGAATATTCATTGAAAATTTCACAACACCGGCTGACCCAATTTTCAAATTGTTAGCCAAGGATGCTGAATTCCATTGGGATTCTCAATGTCAAGTTTGTTTTGAGATGTTAAAAAAAAAATTTCAACTACTCCTATTTTGAGAGGGCCAAATTGGTCCCTTCCCTTTCATATTTGTACAGATGCCTCAGATATATCTCTAGGGGATATTTTGGTCCAAAGAGAAAATCATGCCCCATATGTTATCTATTTTGTGAGTAAAAACCTTTCTCCTACCGAGCTAAACTACACTGTAACCGAAAAAGAATTCTTAACAATAGTTTATGCCATCAATAAATTTAGACATTATATAACCGAATATGAAGTATTTGTACACATTGATCACTCAACAATTAGGTTTCTAATTAATAAACCTCTTACGAATGCTCAAGTTACTAGATGGATTCTAGTACTACAAGAATTCAATATTACTATCCTAGATAGGCCCGGGAGAAATAATCTTGTTGCTGATTTTCTGTCTAGACTCATTCGTACATGAAATAATGCACCAGTTGATGAAAATTTTCTCGATGAAAAATTGTTTTCTATTTCTACTTACGTTCCCTGGTTTGCAGATGTATCTAATTATCTAGTAACAGGAAAATTACATAAAAATTTGTTCGCACGAAAAAAACATAAATTTATACAATTACATGCTAATTACATGTGGCATTATGACTGTTTGTACCGCACCGGACCTGACTTGATGATCATAATATGTGTGCAGGAAGATGAGATGCATGACATTCTAAGAGCCTACCACAATGAGCCATGTGGTGGGAATTTTGTTGATAAATGGACCACATATAAAATATTGCAATCAAGATATTACTGGTCAACCATTTTTAAACATGCAAAGAACTACGTGGCTAGTTGTGTTGATTTTCAAAGGATGGGAAAGCCAATTTCATCTGATGAAATGCCACTTTAGACACAAGTATTGATCAAGCCTTTTGAAAAGTGGGCATTACATCTCGTAGGGACAATCTCCCCTATGTATAAAAAGAAAAGGTACATATTGGTTTGTACAGATTATGTGACAAAATGAATAGAGGATAAATATTTGTATTCTACTAATGAGAAATATATTGTTGATTTTCTATTTGAAGAGATATTTACCTATTTTGGTGTACATATATATATAGTAATCGATCAGGGGAGTTAGTTCACTTCCAATTTTTTCAAAGCCATCACAAAATAATATCAGATTAAACATCGAAAATCTACACACTACCACCCCCAAGAAAATGGATAGGTGGAGTCTACTAATAAGGTGATAGAAGTCATTCTAAAAAAGACAGTTCAGATGCACCATAAAGACTAGGAAGATTGGTTTCCTGAATCCTTGTTGGCCTCTCTAACACCCTAGAGAAATACAACAGGTCATACCCCTTATGAATTGGTGTATGGGAAGTGGGTTTTGCTTCCCATATAATTTCAAGTAAAGACCTTTAAACAACAATGCAATTGGGAATGGACCTAGATGAGGCACATAAACAAAGGGTAATGTAGATGAATGAACTTGATGAGATCAAGCAAGATTCTCTTCAGAGAACCACACTCATTCAATATCAAAGGGATAAATGGCATGCCAATTTATTAAGAAAAGTTCCTTTCATCCAGGTGACTGGGCCTTGTTGTATGATAGTAGATTTATAAATTTTCAAGGCAAACTATCAACATGATGGTTGGGACCTTACAAAGTGGATACAATTTATGATAATGGTTCATTTAAAATAAAAAAATATTGATGCAGATTGAACCTCCTTTGTGGTAAACGAGAATCAATTAAAATTTTATCATAAACACTTATCAAAGGAGGATTTTATCAAGGAATTTCTTTAGAAATATGAAATGAATTTGGTAAGTGAGGGGGATGCTCCTCCTTTCAATCCACCACTATAAGTTTCTTGTCATTTTACTTGAGTTGTACATATTTATATATATGTAAATAGAGATTTTTGTGTGACTAATGAAATTGAGCTGACTGTGTTCTTTCCCTGGAGATAAGCCATAAGCAAGACATCTACCAGATGTAAGTTTTTTCCTTTTTATAACCTTGGTATATTATTTATGGGAAAGGATCCCAATGGAGTTTTCTTTAATTTTTCCAGAATCCTTAAAATTGAAAACATCGGTGAGAAGGAACTGGCTCAGGCTTGAGAAAAATACACGGGATAGTAAATGGAGTTTTCTTTAAGTTTTTTAGACTCCTTAAAATTGAAAATATCGACGAGTAGGAACTGGTCCGGGCTCGAAAAAAATACACGAGACAGTAAATGGATTTTTCTTTAACCTTTTAGACTCCTTAAAACTGAAAACACCAGTGAGTAGGAACTAGCTCGGGCTCAAGAAAAAACCACAGGAAAATAGTAGTTAGGTTATGTGTGCTAACAAAATGGAAAGTGTTAGAAGAATGGTTTGGTGGCTGGATTGGTTCCAAAATAGAATATTTTTTCATCTCATTAGCAAGAGGCTTCCCAATTATGGTTACTTTCTCATTATAGAACTTGGCACCTAACTTTTGAATTTTTTTCTACCTGCTTATCACTTCCACTGCAATTTAAAATTTCCTGTCAAAGTGTGTTGCTTCCATTTTTTAAGAACAATACTTCAGCAAATCAACATGATTTGCAAATATTCTTTGGGAAACCTCACCAGACATTTCAATCCTGATATGTCTCAATCCTATAAAGGATCTGAAACCCATTTTTTATATTAGGTACTTCAGTGCATTTGACACTTTGATTATATGATCCGGTACCAGCCAATGAATTTGGTACTTCGATGTCATATTACGGTAAAAGTGCATACATGTATGATCCAATACTGGTATGAATAGATAAGGGAGAGACGTTATGACTGTCCCACATTCAATATAATGATCATTGGTAAAAGGTCACTTCATGTAAGTGGTACGAGAAAGTTTATCATATTCTTTCTATTAATTATCATTTAAATCACGTGCTAAATTGCTCTTTGTCCTTGTATTCACATTCCATTTTAAACCATTATACCCACTGCTAAATTACACCACTATCATTCCATAAAAAAACCGTCGTTTACTCATCATAGTCTCATATGATACACATACCACCTTTCCCCTCTGATGTAGAATGTGACTCGTTAGACGTCTCAGGCATTTAACATAATTATTAAACCGTCCCATCATTACTAGAAATGGTTTGAATGTGGCTCATTTGCATTATCATGATGGAACCGTTTCCATTGAAATCATAATCAAAGATAACCGTTGTATCATTACCATTAATGAATATATGCTCCTCTGAATGGCGTAGCCATTCAGATGAGCGTAATCTATATAGTATTATATTACTCCATTTTCTTCTCACTTGGTTATGGTGATGAATTAAAATATTCCTTCCCTCACCAAATCAATCTTGCTACTCTTCTTTCCAATCGTAAATCCCTTGCGTGTTCATCTACAATTTTCCTTGTGTCAAGCCTGAGGATACATTTCAAAGTAGGCATGAGGGTTGATCACCATGAGCCAATATTCCGACTATACAGGGAAATGACTGAATATCAAGCATGCAGAGACAAATTTGAAATGGCCATATGGGTATACTTTTTAGAGAAGTTTTGTGGATATAATGAAAGGGTAGATAAAGATTTTTCATAAACTTATGATGGAATGACTGCTAGATTGGGTGAAATAGAGATACAGGTCACTGAAGCCATTATAGTTGAAGCCACTGGCTCATTATTGAAAGGATAAAAATACTTTAAGGGTATGCCAATCAACAAACAACTTTGTCAATGATTCTTGACACCTTAACATTCAGACCCCGAAAGGAAAAAGGGTGTTCCTCGCAACTGGATCATGCGTGAATGGTGGGACATGCTGATCAGTCTAAAAAATTTCTTGACATGTGAAAGCAGGTATGGGTGTTATCACTGAAATTTTGTCCACAAATCGTTACAGGAATTCAGCATCGCCAAACAGTTATGAGGTCACCCATGGACCAAAAATATCACAAAAGCATTCCCAAAGGGTAAATAACTATACAAATAGTGCAAAAATTGAAGGGCGCTATGAAGACACAGGGCGCGCGTGCACATGCGCAAAACAGAAACACAAGATTCATGCACATGCGCACGATGCGCGACTGTTGTCGCAAAAAGATGCGCACTTGAAAAATGACGCATTTATGAGAGTGGTTGGCCTCCCACCCACTTCTGGTTCAGCTTCCAAGTTTATTTGACACTCAAATCTGGAATGGATTCGACTGGGTGGCTAGTCAAAGACCTGGAAATGCCCTAATTAGCCTCTTTACACACTACAAACTAGTTGAACAATACCTCAAAGGAATCCTATATAAAGGCCATGGATACACTTCATTTTTCAAGGAATTCATAGCAAAGTTATGCTTCCATTATTCTCTTGAGGAATCTTCTATCCTTGCCAAGAGTATACTTGCATCATTACATTGGGCAATCCATCTCACCCCTTGAATGGATTAGCAAAGAATTCTTTCACTATTTTCATTTTCATTTTCAAGAGTTGTAAGAAGAGATTATTTGTGGGGGTCCAAGAGCCCTCCCTTGGAGGAAGAAGGGACTCATAATCATCTTGCTTATCGGTGTTTCTTTCACTAATATCAGCATTATCATTGGTGACACGGGTCTCATTGTTTCTTTTGTCCTTATGTCCCTATGTTTATCAATTTAGTTGTTGTTTTATTTCTTATTTATTGTTTTATATTTCTTTCTCTAACCCTTTTCCTTGTAGTTGTCCTTCTTAGCAAACCCAACTAAGCTTGCAAGCACCTCTATTTTTCTCACTAAGGTGACGAAAGAGGCGCAATAGATTGGTGACTCCACCGGGGAAAGGTATCAATTTCCTACCCCATTTGGGTTTTTTCTAGCTCTTCTTTTGGTTTATTTAACTTGCAGGTGCATTAACTAGCCTAAGCCGTCCTGCCAATCATCCAATTCCAAGGTGAATTGAGAGAATTCCATCCAGAATTTCCATTCATGGCTGTGTGTCACCTATGCATGGATTTTGTGGCCTACAGATGTGCATCGTGCGCACATGTACCCAAGTCACAGTTCTGTTTTGCGCACATGCACTCATTAACTCTTTTTGGTCTACGCACATGTGCTTTGTGCACCTCTGTCTCCACTGAGACCCGCGCACCTGTGCAAAAAAATCACATTGTAAAGTTTTTGAGATGCGGGGAAGACCCTTAGCCTTCTTAAAAGTGATTTCAAGCATGTTTTAAAGCTGCACCACACTTAGTTCCCTCTTCATATAAAGGGGTTAGTCAAAACACATAGGCACTTAGGGGGTTAAAATCATTATTTCCTATTTTCCTTTCATTTTCGCCACATGGATGGCTTGTTTTGACTCAAAATATAAGTTGGAAGTCATTTTTAATCACATTCAACTTGCATTGGGACTAGAAGTTGGATAACAATCGCTTAGTATGCTCTTCTCTCGTGCCTCCAAGCGACCTTGAGAATCAAAAAAAGATTGTGAAACAATTTCATCTCCCTAAAAAAGATTAAAACCTTTAGGAGAGGACAACAACCCTTCTTGGGACTCCTCTTAGTTTATTTTTTTTTTCAAACACATCTTAAGATTGTAACGGGCCCATACATGCCCACATGTCACAAAGATAGGATAGTGCTTGAAATTTACTTTCTTAGATCAAATCACTAGGGAAGTTTAAAGGTTTTGTAACAGGCCCATACATGCCCACATGATCACAATCTAGGAT
>WSFP011552349.1:0-11279 GCA_009831015.1 Picea engelmannii
AAAATGGAGAGTGAAAGTTTAAACCCACGAACCCGCAAAATTGAAATATGGCTAAGTGTTAAAACAAACTTATGAATTGAGTAAGTGGGTGGAAATGAAGGCCCATGAACTCGCAAACTGAAATATGGCTAAGTATAGTAACCAGAAAGGGAGAAAAGAAGGGATAAAGAAAAAGGGGATAAGGGGAGGTATAGAAGAGGGGGGAAAATTGAGTAAAGAAGTAGGGAAAATAGAATATGGAAGCACAAAATGGTCTCAACAAATGGCTCCAACTGTGGGATGATGAATCCATGTAGGTTTTCAAGAATCCATAATATTCATGACCAAATGATTCTATCCTTTGGGCTATGGAGTCAAATAGTAAGGATGTACAAAATAAATTAAAAACTATGCACAAGGAAATAAGAAAATTTCAGGCGAAGAAACTTTTCAAATGTTTCCCATTAACAGGCAACATTAACATTGTCCCCTTCATATATTCGAGCATATAAGCATTAAAACCCATAATCTTCTCAATGACATATGGTCCAACCCAAAGTGATTCAAATTTTGTGTGCATCAATGGTTTCTCCTTAGCTTTGTTCCAGAGTAACACCAGTTCACCTTTTTGAAAATTATTTATGGCTACGCTCTGATCAAATTTTTTTTTTGATACTTTGTTGTCTCTGAGAAGTTATATATAAATATTTACTTCGTTCTTCCTCTAGTTTCAATAATTGATTCATCCTCTTTTGCATAGGTGAACTATATTTTTCATCCACTGTATTGACTACACAAGTAAAGGAATTTAACTCGAGGCTAATTGGAATTTTTTCTTCTTTCCCATAAACTGTTGGGTATGTGTTATATTCTTTGCACGAGTAGTAGTGTCTGCCTCGGGAAACGTGACACCTACCTCGAGAAACGTGTCATGTATTTAGGTTTTTTTTTCGACACATGGTTTTTGCCGATGGTTTTCTATTTCTGGTTAAGGAATTAGGGTTTTGGACTAATCCAGGTCATTGGGTTAGGGTTTTGGATGTCGTTGGATCCTATATGTATATTGTATTGTAAACAATGTAACACAATGAATGAATATAATATATGTTGGTTTTCCCGGTTTGGGTTTCGAGGGGAAAAATCTCTGTGCAATGTTCGTATCTGCCATTGTATCTTTTCTGTTCTTTTATGAATATCTATTTATAGTAGACATTGTACAAGGTTAGAATTTACATTTGGTATCAAATATTTATTGGCTTCAGGGGGACGCCTTTGTGGTCAAGGGTTTGGCTCGGGACTGTGATAAGCCTTGTTACAGTGGGAGATCTGCGGTATTGTTTTTCAGGTGAAAAGAAATGGGAAGCAATTCGAAGATGGAGATCAAGAAGTTTAATGGGAAAAACTTTGAGCCATGGAAGCTCAAGATGGAAGATCGTTTTGGTGGACAGAGATCAGTGGATCGCGGTAGATCCAGGTACTGCACCTACAGGAACTTCTGCAGATGACTGGAAAAATATGGATCAGAAGGCAAAGAGCATAATCCGACTGTGTCTCTCCGATTTAGTATTACTAAATGTGTCAGAGGAAGCTACAACCAAGGATTTATGGGAAAATTTGGGGATGTTGTATCAGTCTAAGTCCCCGGTAAATAAACTATTCCTGAGAAAGAAGTTGTATAACTTGAGGATGAGAGATGGAGACTCGGTGGCAGAGCATTTGAACACCTTCAATACTGTGGTAAGTCAGTTAGTATCTATTGAGATTAAAATTTCAGATGAAGATAAATGTATCAGTTTGTTGTGTTCTTTACTAGATTCATGGGATAGTCTAGTTGTGGCCATAGGTAGTAATACAACTTCTTTGAAGTTTGAATAAGTGGTCTCATCCTTGTTGTCGAAGGAGATGAGACGAAAGAATATGGAAGGACATAGCATAGACGCATTATTTGCAAGAGGACGTTCCTAGGAAAGAAATAGATCTAATTTCTCAAGTGGGAGATCTAAGTCTAAAGGTAGATCTAAATATCCTGGAAATTTTGTAAGGGTATGTTGGAGGTGTGGAAAAGAAGGGCAGAACAAGAAGCAGTGTAGATCCAAAGTTGAGAAAAAGAAGGGATCTGAAGAATCTTCTTCTACAGAAGAAAAGACCTCCAAGGAAGAAGGAGGGGGTGTGTACTTGGCCTCTTCAAGAACACATGCAGATCATGAGGCATGGTTGATTGACTCAGGTGCATCCTTTCATATGACTCCCCACAGGAAGTGGTTCTGCGAATATAAAAGGTATGATGGAGGTAATGTTTTCTTAGGTAATGATTCGACAACCAGAATCATAGGAAGAGGAAGGATCAAGTTGAGACTCATAGATGGAAGGATTAGAACACTGCCTGGTGTTCTACACATCCCAAGTATGGCCATAAATTTGATTTCTATAAGCAAAATGGAAGATGCAGGGGTAAAAACAATTTTTGAAAAGGGAACTTGCAGGATGGTTCGAGGAGAAATGGTGTTGATGAAGGGAGTTCGGTTTGTAACTCTGTATAAGCTACTAGGAAGCACTATTAGTGATGGGTGTAATAGCTCCATTGTTCCTGATATTGGAGTTGAAGAAGAAAGAACTCCTACAGTCTCTAGAGAAAAGGTTATGTTGTGGCATCAAAGACTAGGGCATATCGGAGAGAAGAGTCTTCGACTACTACACGGTAAAGGTATGGTTGAAGGTATGTCTAACTGCTCTCTGGATTTTGATTTCTGTGAACATTGTCTATATGGGAAGAAGAATCGGGTAAGATTCCCCTGTGGTGCAACGAGGGCAGAAGGAATTTTACAACTAGTTCATAGTGGTGTTTTTGGACCTGTGTCAGTCCCATCATTGGGAAAATATGTGTACTATGTCTCATTTATAGATGACGTCTCGAGGAAAACTTGGATATATTTCCTCATGAAGAAATCTGAAGTCTTTGACAGGCTTAAAGAGTTTAAGGCTCTTGTTGAGAATCAAACAGAGAAAAGAATTAAGGTGTTGAGAACAGATAATGGCGGAGAGTTCTACGGGAATGAATTTGAAGAATTCTGTAAGAAGTGTGGTATAGCAAGGCAGAAGACTACTCCATATACACCTCAGCAGAATGGAGTTGTAGAAAGGATGAATAGGACGCTGATGGAAAAAGAAAGGTGCATGCTCAGTGGTGTCGGGTTAGGGAAAGAATTCTGGACAGAGGTAGTGGGTAGTAGTATGTTATCTGGACAACAGATCACCCTCATCGGAATTGGGTGACAAGACTCCACAAGAGGTATGGAATGGTAAGGAACCTTCTCTCACACATCTTAAGGTATTTGGCTGCAATTCATATGTTCATGTTCCAAAGGAAAATAGGAGCAAGCTGGATAAAAAGGCTGAAAAATGTATCTTTATTGATATAAAGATGGTCTCAAAGGTTATAAGATTTGGAACCCAGAAACTAACAAGGTAGTGTATAACCGAGATGTGGTATTTAGAGAAATGAAGGATGTTGTTAAACAGGAAGTCCTACCAAGTAAGGAAGAACCAGAGAAGAGAGAGTTTGATTTAAAGGATGATGAAGCAAACTCTACAGAAGAACATGAATCAAAAGAAGAAGATCCTCATACTCCAGTATTGAGGAGATCAGATCGAGAAAGAAGGCTACCGAAAAGGTATAGTCCATCTGTTTTTCGTTCAAATTTTGCTTTGTCTATTACTAATGATGATCCTAGAACTATCAGGGAGGCAGTGGATTCATAGGATGGAAATCTCTGGAAAAGGGCCATGGAAGAAGAAATGGAATCTTTGGATAAGAATGAGGCTTGGGATCTAGTGGAGTTGCCAACTGGAAGAAATCCCATTGGCAACAAATGGGTATTTAAAAATAAGCTGAATGCAGAAGAAAAAGTGGAGAAATACAAAGCTCGGTTAGTAGCAAAGGGTTATTCCCAGGTTGAGGGAATTGATTTTGGTGAGATTTTTTCTCATGTTGCCAAGTTAACCTCTATAAGATTTATGTTATCTGTTGTTGCTGCGTTTGATTTTGAAGTAGAATAGATGGATGTGAAGAAAACATTCCTGCATGGGGATCTAGAAGAAGAAATGTTTATGAAGAAACCAGAAGGTTATGCTGTGAAAGGAAAGAAGGAGCTGGTATGGAAGCTGAAAAAGTCCCTGTATGGTTTAAATCAATCACCAAGGATGTGGTATCAAAAATTCGATACTTATATGCTAGGACTTGGCTTCACAAGAAGCAAAGAGGATCACTGTGTGTATTATAAATTAATTGGTGATCATTTGATTTATTTGGTATTGTATGTGGATGACATGTTGTTGATAGGAAACAACAAGGAGATTATCCAGGATGTGAAAACTCAGTTGTCCTCTAAATTTGACATGAAGGATCTTGGTGCTTCAAATTTCATTTTGGGCATGGAAATTAAAAGAGATCGAAAAAAAAGGAAACTTTGGTTAAATCGGAGAAAATATGTCGAGACAATATTGCAGAGGTTTAATATGAAGGAATGTAAACCGGTCAAGGTTCCTATTCCTGTTGGTGTAAAGTTATTTGCGGATCAGTGTCCCAAGACACATGAAGAAGAGGAGGACATGTCTTATGTTCCATATGTGAGTGAAGTTGGCAGTTTGATGTATGCAATGGTTTGTACTAGATCAGACATTTCACATGCAGTGGGAGTTTTGAGCATGTATATGTCAAAACCAGGGAAGGAGCATTGGATAACAGTAAAAAAGGTTTTCAGGTATTTGCGTGGCACTACTAGCTATGGATTTTTCTACGAAGGAAGACCAGGATTGGACAGAGTGGTCGATATACATGGCTTTGTGGATGTAGACTGGGCTGGAGATTTGGATCATAGGAGATCTACAAGAGGGTGTGTGTTTAACCTATTTGGAGGAGCAATAAGTTGGATGAGAAAAAGACAGGTTGTAGTGGCACTTTCAACTACATAATCTGAATACATGGCAACCACTCATGCAAGTAAAGAAGTAGTATGGTTACAAAGATTGTGTTCAGGTATTGGGTTGGTACAACAAGTTGTAAGGATAGAGTGTGACAGTCAKAGTACAATTTTTCTGGCGAAGAACCCTGCTTATCATTCAAAGACAAAGCACATTGATGTTCAATATCACTTTGTGAGAGACATAATTGAAKAAAATAAAGTATCACTGATGAAGGTGGACACTTTGAAGAATGTTGCAGACTCATTAACAAAATCTGTGAGCACTAAGAAGTTCTCTTGGTGTAGAGGATCCATGGGCATTGTTGCCCTGGATTTTTKACTATGTAACCCTGTAACCCCTTGTATGCAAAGAAAACAASAAGTGGGAGGGGAAACRTGACACCTACCTCGAGAAAYRTGTCATGTATTTAGGWGGTTTTTTCGGCACATGGTTTTTGCYRTTGGTTTTCTATTTCWGGTTAAGGAATTAGGGTTTTGGACTAATCCAGGTCATTGGGTTAGGGTTTTGGATGYTGCTGGMTCCTATATGTATATTGTATTGTAAACAATGTAACACAATGAATGAATATAATATATGYTGGTTTTCCCGGTTTGGGTTTCGAGGGGAAAAATATCTGTGTAATGTTTGTATTTKCCATTGTATCTTTTCTGTTCTTTTCTGAATATCTRTTTATAGTAGACATTGTACAAGGTTAGAATTTACATAAATGAACATATACAGAGACATCCCAATGTTGTTTTTAGAAGTCATTCTTCTCACCCACAGAGCATCTGTAAATTTCAAATGCCAATTCTTTTGGTTCTTATCAATAGATTTCTTCAATATTTGAATGAGTGTTTTATTGGTGGATTTTGCAAGACCATTTTCTTGTGGATAATAAATTGATGACTGCCCCATGACAATCCCATATTCTCCACAAAATTCTGTAAATTTTGACCCGATGAAAATTGAACCATTGTCAATAATAAATTTTTCTAGGGTACCGAACCTTGACAAAATATTATCTTTGAGAAACATAATCAAATCTTCAGAATCATCATTTTATTAAAGTTACTCTTTCGACCACTTTAAAAAATAATCTGTAGCGGTGAGGATATATATGTGTCCTTTGCTTGATTTTGGATTTATTGTTCTAACAACATCAAGTCCCCATTGGGAAAATGGTTGTTTTACAGATATAGGGTTTAATGGCATTGCAGATTTTTTCATTTTCCCTGAAAATTGTTGACAAGATAGACACTTCCTTATGGTAGCATATGAGTACTTAAAAATTCATGGGCAATAAAACCCAACTCTTATTATTTTATGGGCTATGACGGTAGGTGCAAAATTTCCACCACATATACCTTCATGGAATTCTTTCATCAATTCTTGAGATTTATTTTCATCAAGGCATCTCAACAATATGCCATCATAGTTCCTCCTTAACAATATATCAGCACTCAATACATATTGATTTGACTTCATTTTCAATGTTCTTCGCTCCTTAGGGTTCTTGGTGTCTGGAAATTGTCTGGACCTCAAGTAAAATATAATATCTGTATACCATTCTGAAATTTCCATGGGTTCTCCCACTGAAATCAAAATTACTCCATCCAAAGAATCACTATTTGCAATGAGATTACACAAACCTTGTCCTTTAACTGCTTTTAAAGGCTTAATTTCGATATCATATTCTTGAATCTTCGCCAACTAATTTTCCCACTTTCCTTCTCTCAATTGTTGATTTAGAAGCATCTTCATAGGAGAGGATGGAACATACACAATGACATGAGAATTTAAGATATAAGTATGAAAGTGTTCCACTACTTTTACAAGAGACATGGCTTGCTTCTCTAATTCTGAATATCTTAATTCATAATCACGAAGGGTCTTTCTCATGAAACTAATTGGTAATTCTTCACCCTTGGAATTTCTTTGAGTAAGAACAGATGCCATGATAGTTTCTGTAGAAAATGAATAAATGATTAAGTCTCTTTGGAAATCTAGGCTAATGAGGACTGGGGTTGTAGTGATTTCCTTTTTTATATTATTAAAAGCTTCTTATGTATCCACGGTCCATTCAAACCTTTGATCCTTTTTCAACAATGAATTGATCGTCTTCACAATACTTGCTTAGTCAAGGAAAAATCTTCGTACAAAGTTGATTTTTCCAAAAAATGGTTGGACTCCCTTCTTAGATGATGGGGGGTTGAATTCATTTATAGTTTTAAATCTCTCTGGATCAATATATATTCCTTCCTTGCACATAATATGACCCAATAATTTTCCTTTAGTTACATCAAATAAACATTTTTTTGGATTTAAAGAAACACCATATAACCTACACCTGTCAGAAACATTCCTTAGGTGATGAATGAGATCACTCCTCATTTTTTAGTGCATCGCTAAATCATCTTGGTAATCCACCATAAATTTTCCTATCAAACCCTCAAAAGCATGATCCATAGCCCTCTGAAATGTGGCTCCAACATTTTTTAAACGAAAGGGCATCCGAGAATATGCATATGTCTCCTAAGGTGTTATGAAAGTTGTCTTTGCTCTGTCTTCCTCATCAACTAGGACTTGATTATACCTAGAAAAACCATCTAACATGGACATGCAGGTTGATCTCGTGTCTTGTTGGAGGAGAAATCCCATGTTAGGAAAAGGACAATTATCCTTTACACTTGATTTATTTAGGTCTCTTAAATATACACACATTTGAATCTCCCCATAATTTTTTCTCACAACCATAGGATTTGAAAGCCAGTCAGAATGTCTAATGGGGTATATTTTTCCAATTCAACCTTTACCAGTGGTTTTAATTTGGGGTTCATAATCCTTATCTTTTTCTTGATGGGATTTTCTCCTTCTCTTAAGGGAATAATGTGTTGAAATATTGTTTTATCACATGCCTTCAAATCATCATAACTCCATGCGAACACATCAATATATTCTATAAACAGTGCGACATATTGATCAACTTCATCAATTGTGCAATCAACTCCCAAATTGACATATTTTTGGGAACTATCAATTCTAATATTATTCTTTCTTATTTCTTGGACCTTTCAGAGAAATACTTCTTCCAGGAGATTCTTAGCATGATCATCTCTTGTCAAAAGAGACTCATATTGAATACAATTCTTCGGGACAACATTTATATCATTATCCTCATCTTCATCATCATTTACCCCCAAAAAAATTAGTTCTTCATCATTCTCAAATAATTTTAAATACTCTTGATTTTCAAGTACAGAAGGTCATAATACTATCTTTACTTGAAAATATTTTTTTCTCTGAACATCATTTGGGTTCGACAGTGAAGCCGCCAAAGCTAATGAATCTACCTTCTGATTTTTGTCCCTTGGGATGAAAGAAATGTTAACAGAGTTAAAAGATTTCATCAATTCATTAACTCTTTTGAAATATAATTTGAGTCTTTCTTTTTCAATCTTATATCTCTGGGTAACTTGATTTATTACCAACTCAGATTCGTCAGTCACAATCAAATTTCCTATCTTCATTTATTATGCAAGAATCATTCCTTGAATCAAAGCCTCATATTTTTCCTCATTATTGGTGCACATAAATTCAAGTCTGATAGCATGTGGATGCACAATATTTTTTGTGTTTATAAGGACGATTCCAACTCCACTCCCAGAACTTGAGCAAGCTCCATCAAATGACATCCTCCAGTGACCTTTAAAATGATGCTTTTGATTCTCCATCTATTCAATCTGTGCCATGTCTAGGATAGTATAGTTTCCAATTCCAACATCTATATAATCTTCTAATTGTTCATTATCCTTCTTTTTGAAGGAAAATGACCTTCTGGGTTCACGAGGGATCTTAATCATTGCTCCTTCTTTATCTGGCATCTTCCATCATTCATTATGTAGCCTTTGATCATAGATGACCAATCTCTTCCTAGGAAAACTCCATATGTAGGAGGAAGATATACCACAACAATATTTGAAAATGTAATAATATGAGGAGAAACAATGATCCAAGCATAAAAATCTTTGATTTCCCTATAAGTTGGCACCTTTCTGGAATCAATTGCATTCATTTTTTCACCCGTTTCATAATATTTGGTGCATCTCATACCCAACGCCTCCATGACTTCCAATGGAATAATATTATATGTCATCTCGGTGTCAACTAAACAATTATGAAGTGAAACATAATGATTCTCATTGAAATATAAAAAGGTGGGACTTTACCTCTCAACTTGACAGTTGATGTGTTATGGATTTTCTTTGGACTTATAACAACGACCTCTATTCTTCCAGATAGATCATCCAACAATCTCAAAATGTTTTCCCTATGTTGAGGCATCTTTACCACTTCTGTGAAAGGAATATTTATCCTCAGCTTACTCAAATCTTGTACAAAATTGTATTTCATCTGGGGAGGCTTTGACACCAGGTGTTGCTTCTTGCTTCCAATGTTATTTATCACATTTTTATTAGCCTCTTTCTCATTCACCTTTTCTTTATTTTGTTCCTTTTCTTTTTCAGAATCATCTTTATTTTTGGATTTGTTTATAAATGCCTATTTTTGGGAAACATTCTCTTGCGAGTCAAGGTCATTGTCACCTTCTTAAAATATATACATGGACTTATCCCATCTATCTGTCTGTACAGTTTTGAAATTTTCATCAGGTAAATAATTATTTTCTTACTCAGGTATTTGTTCATCATATATATCATCCATAACAACTACATTTGGGATTGGTTTCCTAGGAACCCTTTGTCTTTGTTGATTATCAATGTTTTAAAACCTCACTCTATTTTCTTGGGGAAGGTTCCTTCTTTTCTCTTGGACTGGAATTCTCGTATTTGCTACATAATTATCACCCCTTATCAATATGGTTATTTCATTTTTCATTTGTCTAATGGTTATATTCACTTGTGCAATCTCAATCATTTTCTCAGTTTCTTGTGCCGCAACATGGTATACCTTCACATATGGTATGGTTCCCTTAAAAACCCTCCTCCGGTGGCTTTATTTTGAATCGGTCATGAATTTTTCTCTTCGGTATTTCTCAAACTAGAGGCTCCTTGATCATCGATACTCAGGATTCACAGTTGCCTCTGTACTTTTCCTAGGATAATATCGAGTTCAACACCCATCTCAATCATAATTTATTCCATCTCTATGTATTTAATCATTTCTCCCTCCAAGGTATCCATTCGGGATGTTCTGATAGCATATTTTACATTTGGGGGCATTGCATTCTTATAACAACCAAGTATCATTGGGTCATTCGACCTTTTATCTTTTGGAATCTTACTCGGAGTTTTATTGATTCTGAGATCGAAATCTCTTATTCTCTCATTCTTCCTCAAACCAATTTGGGTGAAATTAGTGAGAAGAGTATGATATGAAATTGGGGGAGTGACCATAGTCAGAAACATGGCTTCAAGGTAATTGAATGAACCAATTGATATAGTGGGTAATGTCGAGTACCATTCATAAGCTCGTCCTGATAAGGTAAGAAACAACCTTACCATCACATCATCATATTCAATGCGATGCAAATCACAAACATCTAGGAATAAATCAAGGTGTATTTTGGCATCAATTGTTCTGTCTCCGAAAAATTATTTCAAATTACCCTTAGGGAGAACAGGGAGGTCATGTTGCTTACCTTGAAGATCAAGGGGGGAATCCCTTAATCTTATTTGATTTCCAAATATTATCCCTTCTTGATTTCTTCCACTACCTCCTCTGCCTCCTTGTCTTTCTTCATGAGGTTCTCTTCGTGGTTCTTCATGTCTCTATTCATTTTTACCTGCCATATCTGGAGGTATTTAAGGAATATGTTTTTCACTTCCTAAAATACGCAGTTTGATCCAGATTATTTTCGGCACGAAATGAGATCGGAGATATAATAAATAAATGCACAGAGATATCACAGATATTCAATAATATAACAGAAATGTGTCGGCGATGCAACCATAAACACAAATATACAGTAATACACGATTTATATTAACGAAAGAAATGTACAGAGACTGTAAAAATACAGAGTGAAAGACTCACTCGAATGGTGGCAGCTTATCTCTGAGAAGAGATGTGACGGCTACTCGCATTCACAAGAAGATGATTACAATGAGGCTCTGAAGGCCTTTTTACAATAAGAAGGAATGCCAAAACCCCTAGACATCCAAAAACCTAACCCTGGGAGATGAAGCGCCAAAAGTCATGTGGGCCCCGTTTGGGTAAGTGAGTACATCAACTTCCCGGGGTCGTAACTTTTGCATATGATCTCCGTTTTAGGTGTGTGATAGCTCGTTGGAAAGGTATTGTCGAGGAGATTCATTTTG
>WSFP011552350.1:0-11279 GCA_009831015.1 Picea engelmannii
ACTGGTTATAAATGACAACAATGGGTAATGAATAAATGTTGAATGCTAATTGATGAGTTTTTGTGCAAGAGGGAAGTTTTGGAAAAAGAGCCCCACACTCATTCACCCCCCCCTCTAAGTGTGGTAGGTGTGTCCAACAATACAGGTTGGTGCCTGTATGATTGGAAGTTGGTGCTTCCATCCAGTTGGTGCTAGAAACACTCAGGGAGTTGGTGCTTCCTTCTAGTTGGTCCTAGAGAAACCAAGGAGTTGGTGCTTCCTTCTAGTTGGTGATAGAGAAACTAGAGAGTTGGTGGTTCCTTCTAGTTGGTGCTAGAGAAACCAGGGAGTTGGTGCTAGAGAAAACAGAGAGTTGGTGCTCTCAACAAGTAGCAGCTTACAAAACAGAGGTTGTAGCCTCATTATGAGTTGGTTCTCATATGTATGATAATGTAAAGAATGTAACTATTACTTATCATATAAAGAAAAAGAGGTTTTTACCCTTTATGGGTTTCCTCAAGAAATATCTATCTCTGTGTATCACATGTGTGTGACCGATTCTGAATATGCTATTGCTTACTTCCCTGCACTATTATGATTTCCCCTCAGTGTTTCTGCAAAGAGTTTAAAAGAATCATAATTGTTTAAGCATAGTAACAACTGATTCACCCCCCCCCTTTCAGTTGTCCAACACTCTCCCACTCGCTCAAGGAATCTCTGCCAAAAAAATAAATCAATTATATCAAATGAGTGCAAAATAGGAGAGGGTATGTAGATAAATCTATCGGGGCTATGGATGCTCGTTGCAAGCGGAGAAAGGTTTGTGACATCAGGGTGACTATGTTGGGTCTATGGACGCTCGTTGGAAGCAATGAAACACCACAGCAAGAGAATGGTGATACCTAAAAGGCCCAGTGCTAGTGAATGATTTACTCAACTCTTTTCAAAAGGGGGTGTGGGTCATGGTCAAGAGGAATGAAGGTGGAATAAAGGTTGAAACTCCATAGGTGTGCCCACATTCATGAACTGGCGGAATTGTAAATGCAAGGATAGGAGAGACTCTGATAAAAGAAAAACTAGTTTGGTTCTTAACCAGCTTCTGCATCAGCTAAGCCTAAAGAAGGAACAAAGATTATTATTTCACCTAGTAAATCACTATTTGTTAAGCGCTCAACCCACCCTAAAATCCTTATGAGATTTTATCACTTTTGGGGTACCACTTTTTTATGTTACTGTCTAAATTGAGTTCACTATGGGGGGGGGTGGTTTTTTTTTTCATGACTCTTATCGATCAAGTCATATTTTTTTGAACTTGTTAAATGAAGCATTGTTTCTAAAATAAATTGGCATTCTAACTAAGAATCTACAACTAACATTGTGACTAATGCGCTTTTGTTTAGCGTCAAAAAATTTAAAATAGATAAAGTGGCTACACAGTTACAGTAATCGTCGATCGTCGATGCACCATCTGCATTGGTATAAGGCTGAGTTGGTTTGTGTGAGTTATTTTCCATGAAGATTCAGGAGATAGTCAATCCCCATCGACTTCGATAAGGTATGGGAGATATATAAATTCACAAAATCCATGAAAAATCCTCGATAGTTGATGACCGATGCACCTTCTCAGGGTCATGGAAATCTAAAAGGGTTAACACATTGACTTTTTCTACATTAAACATATCACAGATCACTGACCCCCGATACACTTTTGACATCAGGAAATTTTTGAGAGGGTCAATCTAGGATCACTTAGGTAATCTTATCATCGATCGTCGATCCTTGAAAATATTTAGCATCAGCAAGACATGATCGATTTTTAGAATGTTTAGCTTAAGAAAAGTCTCAATTCCGAATAACACGGGTAAACGAAGATGCTGGTCTCAAGTGCCACATGTCTTTGTCGCTTAAGGGTGTCGTATGGCCTATTTTCATCCTGAATCATCTTAAGGTTCCCTATGTCCTAGTCACACCTCTGAGTCAGCCTTTCCACGTCAGCCCTGTATGTCATGATCATTGTGAATCAGATATTTTTGCAAGGATTTTTCAATGACAAGTGTTTAAAGAGAAAGCCCAACCCCGACCCACCATCCAGATTAGCAAAGCGATGGGATGTTTTTGGCACGAGATACAATCGAATTATGTCATTTAATAGGCCAATTAATGCTTCACAACACGTACATTTCTACTCATTGCTTCGATTGAACAATAGGAATTTGAAATCACCAATAGAACACGTTATATCTCGCACCTGCGCTGTCGACTTACGATCGAATTTAATTTTAAAAGAAATGAGGATCTAGCAACAGATTTTGTAGAACCACACTCATATTTTGAATTATGGTTGATGTGACAAGGTAATCTAATCCCTATTTAAATTACTAGAACAACTTTCAACACTTTCATTCTATGCACAAGTTCAAATTCTAGAGCATCCGAAGAAGAAAAACAAGCATCTCGAGACTGTGTTGATTCTCAGATTATCAAAACGAGGTTAAATAAGCAACATGGATATGTGTTAAAGTTTATCAATTCGACGGTCGTGATTTTTGATACATGCATCTAATTTCCTGCACATTCCATAACTATGTTCTAGCTGTAGGGAAAATGCCTCCAATAAATCCAACAACCAGGTGCTCGACGAGAGCACCTAACAAAAAGGAAGTGGAAACATGTGAAGTTTCTTCTCCTAGTACTGCAAGGTAGTTGGAATACACTCCCAGGGTGGAGCTGATCATTAAAACCTCAACGAAGAAAAAATTTATTCAACCTTCATTATTCGGCAATACAAAAGCAAACACTAGGTCCAAAGTAATTCTCCCACAGTGGATAGACCTATTCAATAGAATCAGTTGGAAGGAGTAACCATAGTGTATCCCACACAACGACCCATTTGTAAGGGCACTTGATGACCAGGTGTTCCAAAATAATTGACGGTCATACTTACGCATGGTATCCTATAAAACTTTGGTTTTCCCATACATTGACTTTTTCAAGTGGTTAATCGATCATACAGACATGCACAAATTCCTTATCAATGATGAGAATGGCGGGTTTGTCATAGTTTTGTACCCGACAAAATTCTAGAAGTACTACAAACTCAGGGACCCAGAGGAACAACTAAACACAGACATCATGGTGAAGTTCTATGAATTCCATGACACCAGTCAGTTGATGGCCTCATTGTGGAAGGAGGACAAGAAGATTACAAACCAGAGAAACAACTGGTATGGGATAGTTAACTTGAGGGAGCCATATATCTACTTAATGGCTCTCATTTGTCAACTATATGGAGAGAAGGACTACTCCAATTTTTCAGAAGCATGGATGCCCCCAACATACACTATGGAGAACTTCGGTAGAAGCTTCAACTGGGGAGAAATAATTTCCAAGAAATTGAGCATCTGTGTACAAATGGCTCAGGTGTCGAAAGAAGGGAAATCACCCACTTTCCACATGGCCTCGTACCTTCTCGATGTTATCTGTGTGAGAAATGTCTTCATCAGCATGAACTTAAGCTGACATTTTTCAGAGCTCCCTGGTCATGTTTACTTTATCATACTATGGAAGAACAGGTACAAAAAATCCTACGCCCTTATTTGCAATGAATTCATCGCCCGAATTTATTTTATTGTATTTAAAAAGGAATGCTCAAGAGTATCCGCAGCAACCAAGAAAATGGTAGAGAAGGTAGGCCACTAGTATTTAGATGAATACACAACCTATATCAGGGTGTCCAGGGCCAGCGAAGCACTGTATATACTCCCTTCTCATGTCCAATATCGGCTCATTGTGTGAGAAATATGATATCAAACTATCCTGCGGGGCTATAACACCACGCTAGTCAAGGACAATAAGAGAGATTTCATACCCTACGGCTTCCATGTGGGGTTTTATTTGGTAAAGGACATTGCTCAAGACAAAAAATAAGGGCTAAGTTATCTTTAATTGAGGTTACTAACAGGCTGATTTCACAAGCACGACCCTAAAGGCCTGGTCCCCCAACATGCTTCACAAGTATCATCCCGTTGGCCATACACACATGACCAATTTGAGGATGAAATTTTCACAGAATGCGCTCTAGAATGGGAAGGTAGTACAGAGGATGGCCAACCTGGACATGACCAGGTTCAAGGCTATGAGCATGGATGATCAGGTGGAGACAATAGAGAAATCGTCTCAAGAGTCTCTCAGAGTGAGGGAAGAAGTTCAAGCAACAGAGACCACAGAGGAAAAAAGGAGAGGATTTATGTTACTAGAGAGAGCCCATAGAATCATTGAACAGTTATAGAATGATCTTGATCTCTTAGAGATGATGAGGATCCCCTCGGACAACCCAATCACAAGTAGAGGAGAGCCAAGTGGCTTAGAACCAATGCAACCTGAAGAAATCATCGGGCTAGAAAACCCTGAAGTTCCATCACTATAGATCAGATCACCATGGATAATTCCAACCTATACCGAGGAATTAAGTATGTTGGGTGGGACAGGTGCACCAAATCCCTTGTTTGACCTAATAACCATATATGATGATGAGGAAAGTTCATAGGTTTCACCGATAACCCTAGTACCAATAACAGAGGAGAAGGAACCTGAGAAAACATCCACCCCAAGCCTCGATGCTTTGTTTCAGGACCTCCCGCAGAGAGACTATGAGGTCGAAAGTTCCTTAGACATTGAGTTGCTCGACCTGTCAGGGACTGCAAAAGACAACTTGAAGGATGAGCTAGGATTAGGTGGTTAGAAAGAGGAAGTTCCATCACAAGAAATAGACACTTCGATAGTCGATTACCAAGTAATTACCGAACGTACCCCTGTTTCTTCCATTTTGGTTGATACCTCACCGATCAATGAACAACAAATGGAGGTTGAGCCATAGGGACATATGAAAGAAGTTTAGGAACCAATCCTAGAATAGATACATAGTCAAGAGCCTAAGAAATACTCTAACCTGGGGAGAACAAAAAATCCCTGAACCTCTTGATGAGGTCACCGACATACAAGTGCTCCCCTATGATAGAAAGAAAAAATCCATCATGAATATGACCACTAAGAAGAGAGGTCTCGTGCTAGATAGATCTATTCTCATCACTACTGAGGACAAGTTTCTCAGCACTGACCATGCCAAGACATTCGATCTTATCGGAATAAGGATGGCTATCATGGATGCCACATTGGATAGAGAAAGGAGGATGAAAAGGCATTGGTCGCCACGCTAAAGGAGTTGGAGAATTTGTTCCATTTAGAGAAATAATATCAAGACTCAACACAGGCCATGGTGTTCCTGAGGAGTGAGTTCCAGGACGCTTATACATAATTCACTAGTGAACGACACCTTTTCACCACAGGCATAGCCAATTTCCAAGAAGATACCCTTATGGTGCAAGAGACCTACAAGGACGTGGAGAGGTGGTATGAAAAAGATCATCAAACAATAGAAACGATTGATTACATCAACGTATTACAAAAGGGATGAGTCACTGAAGAGCACGGTTTGCGGCTTCTAAGGGATAGCAGCATAGATCGTATTAGGAAAGAGGCCAAATACTAGGTAAAAATGGCCCATGAACCTTAGTGGGAGATTCATAAGAAGTGGGTCAAGTGAGAAAAGGATTGGGAAAATATCAATCGGGAGATGAAAGGCATCACTGTAACACCCTAGATTTTGAACATCCATTTTTAAATAATGTATTGTTACAATGTTGAGAGGCCAGAGTGCCCAAACAATTATTAAAAGGCTAGTGTGCCCAAGACATGTAATGTTTTATCATTGTTAATAATAAATACATCATTGGTTGCTAGAAGGACAAGGACTAGAGTTATAGGGGTCTATGATACCACAAGAGAGGGGGATTGAGGGACTAAGTGTTTATTCCTATTTTTTTTAATTACCCTTTTGTCTAAGGGAGGGGATCGGTTATGTGAGATTCTTGAGGAAGGCCAAGAGGTTCTTGTTTTCCCCATGAGGTTACTTAAAACCACCTCTGGTCTGATGGGGGGGTTCGACTGATGTCTTGTTCACTGATTCCCTATACATTCACCCATTTTTTCCCTCACACACTCCCATGCACGCACTCCCATTCACCCTCTGACCCATCCATCGATCCATCCTCATCCACGTCTTGGCTTGTGAAAGGGAACGGAGTTGCTGAAGAATTATCCACGAGATAGTTGGTTGTGGTGATCGCTGGTGTGATCCAACCGTGACCTGGGGGCTTGCATGTCTAGAATGCATTGGCATGTACCCTGTTTTTCTCACAACTGCGAATCTTGAGAGTTCTAGCATTGATATTCTGGACCAGTTGTGTTGGAAGCCCTGGCAAGAAAGAGAAGGACTGCCTGAGGGACTGTGTGGTAGAGAAGGGTGGAGGTCCATTCTCTCGGGTGGCATAGGCTAGGTAGAAGAGAGCTAGGTACTTGGATTGTTGTGCATGCTGGAAAACTTGTGAGAGCTTGAGATCTTGAGAACTGACTGGTTTGGGAACCCAAGTAACACTCTGGAACCGTCCTTGTGGATTCATAGTGTTGGCTCGAGGGTGACATTGTTGTTGATATTTGGAGCAGTGGTGTCTATGGTTGGGTGGAACTTCCTTGGTCTGCATCCAATTGGTGTCGCCTTATATAAATATAAGTTCTCTCTTTTATTATTATTATTATTTGTGTATGAATTTGTTTCTGTTGTGTTTTTAATTATAGCTAATTGAATCTTTAGAACATGCATGCTTGTAGTATATTACTATGAATGTCGTTAATTCTCTTATCTTATGCATATTTAATAAATAAATAAGGTATCAGTATGAAAAAGAAGTTCCAAGGCGGGATTGAAGGTAGTGTACCCGACCCGTGGGTGGTTGAGTATGTTATAGTTTGGTATCAGAGATTCTGGTTGAAACACCAGGCTAGTATGGGTCAGGTCTGTTGGTTAGAGACTCGTGGTTGAGATTGAACTCTGACCGTGAAATTAAAAATATCAAGAGGAATGGTGTTGCAAAATCTACGCATGAGACAGAACGTCATAGATCCTCTGTAAGGGTTCAAAGGATCATGACCATCCCTTTTGAATTTGGGAGCGATAGCCACTGTAATATTAGGAGATATATAGGATCATTGGATCGGAGGACAGGTGAACAAGGATCGTCTAATGAAAATGAATCAAGGGCTAAGGTCGCAACCATCGGATCCCATTAGAGAGAGAGATCAATGACCAATAGGCATTGTGGGAAACTGAGTTGCACGAGAGATAATTTCCCAAGGAAATCCCGCAATCCAAACCACGGTTTCATCGAGGGATTATGTGTTAGCATCAAGAGAATTGCAGGGCGAAAAGCGGGTTACTCCAAACCGTCGATGCATGCCCCTGCAAATTTGAAAGGCATGCAGTGATGTGACAGATTAGGGCTCAAACATCAAAACTTTGAATAGCTGAAGTAGCTGGCAACCGTCGATCCATAGGAGGACACGCGTCAACCGATTGTGTGCTCCGGGTGAAAGCACTTCAGGAAAGAGCAAGCAAGGAGAAGTTGAGAGTTGAAACTCTCGAAGCCCGAAGAGCCGGAGACCCGAAGTAAACGTCACTTGTCATATCATCTGAAGTAGATCCTAACTGTTGATCACCAAGAGGTTACATTTTAGTAGATTAGTAACTCCGGAGGAATCCGTTCGAGAGGTTGTCAGTTGGGATTTGAGACTCTCTAATCCTGGAGAGCCAGAGAGTTGAAGAAAACCTTGACCATTCGATCATCCGAGAGGATTTCATCCATTGATCTATCGAGAGCCACGCATCACCATATCCATGACTTTGGATAAAATCCATAGGGGCCAGATAAGTTGAAATTTGAGATTTTTGAAGTCCGGAGTCCTGAAGGAATCATATCTGTTGATCTACAAGAGACACATGGTGGTAGATCACGAGCTCCGTATAAAAACATTTTCAAGGAAAATGGTTGAAGTTTGAGATCTCCGAAGTTTGGAGCCCTGAAGTAAAACATAGCTATCAGATTGAGGAGGACACGTGGAGTAGATCTGTGGACTTTGTATGAAGACCCAAAATGAATATTGGTTTTCCATTCCAGGAGGACACATGGCAACAGATTGGTCAGTTTAGGAATTCAGAGTTTGGGAGAATTGGATGTGTGCTAGTTTGAAAACTTTCGAAGCCCGAAGAGACGAAGTGATGGGGAACGATGATGTCACCTAGAGGTGATGTGGACCCTGGAATCCCCGAAGTGATGTGGCTTGCAGACGTCACCTAGAATGACGTGGAAACATTGGATGTGTGCCATGTGTCAGTAATATTTGAGCTTTTGGAATATTGAAAAGTTGATTAGAACGTGACATGTGTCACCCTCCTAATAGTTCCATGTGTCTTCTTCCAGCATTTCACCATGTGGTGATAGATCGTGTAGTCTAGAAGATTGGGAACTCCATAAGGGAAAGATGTGATAGGTTGCATTGGGTTGAAAACTCCTGAAGGCCCAAAGGCCGGAGTATATATCGACCATCGATGCCATAAGACACGCATTGAAGGATCTTCGACTTCGAGTGAAAGAACTCCAGGAGAAAGTACAGGAGGGAAGTTTGAAACTTCCAAATCCTGAAGAGCCGAAGCAATTCACAGTTGTTGATATGTGGGAGGACACACATCGGTAAGTCATGAACTTTGGGTAAAATCATTCCGGGAGGAGGAAAGTGAGGAAAGTTGAGACTTCTGAAGCGTGGATTCCTGAAGTGAATCTCGATCGCTGATCGTGAAAGAGGATGAGTATCATTGATATGGTCCTAGTTGAAAGTCCCGAAGTCCCGAAGCTCTTGGAAAGTGTTGTTTCATCTAAGCGTAGGGTCATGGCCTTAGTCATATGTAGATTGAGAGATGAGGAAAGGAGGGATAAGGGAAGAATTGGTTGTCCCCGAGACATAAAAGTTCTAAGGAAGGATTTAGCCTTGGTTTCTAGTCATGGTCACCTGGGAGGTGGTTTGAAGGAAGCACCTGTGCAGGGTGAAACTCTGTTTCATCCAAGGATAACAGGACACTGTTATTTTTAGAGAATGGGGATATGATCTCCATAAACAAACAAAAAAAGACTTGTAGCATGGTTTGGCAATTTTGTTATCATATGCGTAATTCTAACAAAATGGTCGTTTGCACATTTTGCAAAATTAAGGGGCTTAATCACATTATCTCAGGATGCGTATTGAGGAAATGGAAGAAGGTGAGGGAGACTCCAATCATGAAAAGGAAGCCGAAGGCCAGAATACCAGAGTTAGTAATGCCGAGTCAGAGTCCAATGGAAACAAGGGAAAAGAAGAGCGAGAAACATTAATAGAAATGGTGAGAAGCTTGAATATGGAAGTGCAAATCTACAAAGTAGACAATGAGAGACTGATGAGAGAGAAAACTTAGATAAATGTGTGAGTGTTGCAGAGCTTAAATCAGTTGTTGAGGCAAATGAAGAAGGGATCAAACTCAAGACAACATGAAGAAGACAAGTACCATGAAATAAGGGATGACTATGGGAGAGTTGGCTATTCCAGAAGTTCTAGCATAACTCATGGAGACCACTCACCTCCTTACTCAGAAATAAATTTGTATGCATCAGATGATATCGTAAGTAGTCCAAAGGTTTCTCATGTTAGACACCAAAGAAGGAAACAGGAGGTAGATAGTTTTCAAGGAGAGATGAGGAAGCTCAAGCCACCTTCCTTTGCGGGTGAAAGAGAAAGATAAGATGATTTTGAAGCATGGTTTCTTGGGATCAGAGATATTTTAAGTTACATAACTATTCATCAAACCTAGAATCCAGGATTGCCACATACCACTTACACGGAAAAGCTGCAATATGGTGGTGCCATCTGAAGCAAGTGGAGCATGTCAATGAAAGTATGATTACTTGGAAGTAGTTCAAGAAGTACTTCCTGAAGGATTACCTCTCAGATCATTTCTGCGACAAGAAAATGTAGGAGTTATTTGAATTGAGGTTGGGAAGCATGACTATGGCGGAATATGAGAAGAAATTCTTGGGATTGTTAAAGTATTTCAAGTTCATTGGTGATGAGAAAGTGAAAATACAAATATTTCTAAGTGGATTTCCATCCTTTTATAATTAAAAGATCAAGTATGAGGAACCCAAGACCTTGAATGAGGCCATCAGGAAGGCTAAATACCTATATGAGCAAGGCCAAGGAAGAGAATCCCTACAGAAATCTTGGAAGGACAAGAAGAATGCGAAGTCTGATCAGACGAGGAAAGGATTCAAACCTCCCTTCAATAGGAATGAGCCTAATAGAAATCATCAAAATTAGTATGCTAAGGGGGATTGCAAGAAAGAAGATTCCTTGGGAAAAAGGGGAAGACCACCAATCCAATGTTGGGGATGCAAGGAAGATCACTTGTACAAGGATTTCCCACACAAAAAAGATAGAGTGAATACTGTGCACAACATCCAAGAGGCTACAATAGTTGGAGATATGGGAATATTCTATGCAGCTTTAAATGATTGACAAGCATAGTACCAGTCCAATATGATCGAGGTGGAAGGTAAGATCAGAAATCAACCATTTCCTATTTTGATTGATTCATGAGAAATTCATTGTTACATTGATCCTAAGATACTGGAAAGATTACATTTGGAGAAAAGTAAACTTGGAAAATCAAGTTTGGTTCAGTTAGCCACTGGAACCAAAAGAAGAATCCATGATTTTGTTAGAAGTTGTTCCATAAGTCTTAATGGCATGAATACTGGTACTCATCTAAATATCATACCATTGAGGTCTTATGATGTTCTGATTGGGATGGATTGGTTGGACAAGCATCATGTTGTCCTAGATTGCCATAACAAGACATTTACATGTCTTGATGGAAATGGAAAACGGAGCACTATGAAAGGGATTCCAAGACCCATCGCTATAAGGGAGATTTCAGCCTTACAACTAAAAATATGTATTAGGAAAGGATCTCAACTATATGCATCTCATGGGGAAGAGCCAAATAATAAAAAGGGGCCAAGCCTTGAACATTTCTTGGTACTACAAGAATTTGAGGATGTATTCCAAGAAATACATTGATTTCCACCAAGAAGGGAGATAGATTGCTCAATTGATTTAATGCCAGGAGTTTCCCAAGTGTCAAAAACACCTTACAGAATGAGCAGACTAGAGTTAAAAGAATTACAAATGCAATTGGAAGAATTGTTGAAGAAAGGGTACATACGTCCAAGTGTCTCACCTTAGGGAGCACCAGTACTTTTTTTCAAAAAGAAGGATGGAACCTTGAGGCCGTGTATTGACTTTCGACAGCTGAACAAGTA
>WSFP011552353.1:0-11279 GCA_009831015.1 Picea engelmannii
TCAACAAGAAGGGGGGGAAAGAGAGATAGAATGGATCTAGTGAGAGGGATACAAAATATGATGAGATGAGGTGAGAAGAGAATGTACCCAGAAGAGAATAAGAGAAAAAGAGTCGAGAGATATGCAAGAAGAGTTGAGCTACAGAGGAAATTTCAAACAGAGGAGAAGAAAGAAGATAGCAAGGGGTGAAGGATGAGGGGTCAGAACTAGAATGAAGAGAAAGGAGACCACACTAGAAGGATGTGGGAGAGATAATTTTGTCCCAGAGAGAAGCATATGAGAGAGGTCATCTAAGATACATGGTGTTAGGAGTAGGGTATCAAGTGAGGACACCATGAGTAGTGGGAGTAGGGTTGAATAACACAAATTTAGATCCATTTTTATATTAAGAGGTGTATTTACATCAGATGAATATGAGGTGCAAAGTAGTAGCAGAGATGCAATAAAATATGGCAATGGACCCCTCCGATAAGGGGAAGCGGATTTATCTAGTGTGAATGGGCTTGCATGGCTAAAATTAAGAAGATCTTTGGGATCCATCACTGAGGATAATGAGATAATATGAAGGAACCCCCTCTTTGAACCACCCCCTTTTCACATTTGTCATCCAGAAGAAAGAAATGAAGAAATTATGGAGATAGAAGTACAAGAAGAAATATTAGAATAAAGGAGAAGAGAAGATATGAGTGAAGAAGAGGTTGAAGTCAACAAAACTTCGCAAGGAATAGTTTTGGTATCAATATCAATATCACCAACAACTAGTGGTCAATCAGGAGGACACAGTAGTAGATTGAGTATGGAGAACCAAGACACAACTCTGAGGTTACACATGTTCCATGGGATGGGAAGAGATGATGCAGAACAACAATGGTTTACTTGTGAAGATATATGGTCTATGAAGATAATCGCAGATGAAGCATCTAATATAGTGCAACTAGAGACCACCTTCAGAGATATAGATATGGAATGGTATATGAAGTACAAGGAGATTGTGTTGGTGGGAAAAACTAGGTCCTTGACAGAGATTAAGAGAGATCTTCTTAGGGAATTACAAAATCCTAAGTGAGAATCACAGTGTATCATTGATATCAAAGAGATTAAGCAGTAGGATAGAGAAATCGTATGGGATTATAACCAGTGGTTCAAGATATTTTTGGAAAAAATGACATTTCATATCAAATATGTTTATCATAGAGATTGGTTTATTGCAGGACTTCTACCCCACATTTGAGTCTTTCTCACCTAGGAGAATGTGACGAATCATGCAGAGGTCGTGAAGATTAAAATATTCCTAGAAGCTACACCTGAAGGTGGTGAGACATCAACAAGGATCGCGCAGGTGAAATCTTAGCTCACAAAACTCACAATGTAGTTACAACATATGGCTAAGGATAAGGTTGTGTGCAAGCATGTGTGTTGTACTATGTGTTTCATAGAATGTCACCATATGAATGAATGTCCTACATTGGGGAGATACATGGTGATGGATTCCATGAAGGGTGTGCCAAATCCATTTCCAACTAGACCTCAAACCGAGTGGTGCAATATTTTCATAAAATGGAGACATATACCTTCACGATTCCCGACACTATATAAATATCAGAAGACTATGCATACTCAGTTTTGCGAGTTCTGTGAATCCATGGGGCACGATGTGAACAACTATCAGTCACTTCAATTGATGAAAGAGCACACTGTAGATGCCTTATGGGTCTAGGAAGAACAAAAAGGTGGCAACCATGGAGGTGTGGATAGAGGAGCATATTAAGGAGGTCCAAGAGGATGATATGGATGACGAAGAGGATGAGGATACGGTGGTGGTGGAGGAAGGTTTCTTATTTTCTTCAATTTTGGTGAAGTGGGCAATGTGTTTCAATTTTGTTCTAAATTGCATGCTCTATGTGGGTAGTGTCACAAAGCATGTCATAGAATATTGTCCAGATTTTTGGAAAAGTGGGAAGAGAACAAGGTGCAATCCAATATGGTGACTGCAGAGTTGCATAGAGATCAAAAGCCATAGGAAGAATATGATGTATGGGTGATAACCTGAGGAGGAATATTAACAAGAATGGACTTAGAATGTGGAGAAATTTTGGGCTAGAACATCGAAGGGAAGATCAGAAAAGTGGTGCAAAAACCTCCTAAGTTTGATGTTGCATAGCAAAAGAAATTATTGTGCGATGCATAGAGATCCCTAGAAGAGGATAAAGCACATGAATATTTACAACGCATGACTCAAATATCACTGGAGTAAGCCCAAGTTCATGAAGAGGTCCAATGCATGACATAAAGATCATTGGAGGATGCCTGCGTCCATGAAGAGTTCCACCGTGCAACACAAAAATCATTGGATGAAGCTTTGTGTGTGCGAGGAGATACAATGTGTGACATAAAGATCACTAGAAGAATCCTATGGACATGAAGAGGTGCAGTTGGTTGAAAAAAATTCAATAGAGAAATTTTTGCGCAAATAGTTTTGATGCACAGTGCGAGAAGAAACACAACGCAACTATTATCGAAAGGAAAAATGAGAAGATCAAGTAAGTAACTTCTTGTGTTGTTTCCTGAAAATGTTAAGTGAAACTAAGTCTAAATTTAACCCATATGTTGACAAGTTATATATGTTCCACTACTAGAAAGGGATGTGTGCCAGGTACACAAAAAGAAGCATATAGGAAAAGAGTTCAAGATGATATATGAACTTCAAAGCTATGAGATGGACGGTGTCATGGTGGACCTAGGCTTCGATGCGAACGTCCTTCCAAAGAAATATTGGGAGTTTATGGGTAAGACAAACTTGGTGTGGTCTCCCATTCAACTCAGGTTGGCTAACCAATATCGAATATATCCCTTCGGTCAACTAGAGAAAGTGGAGATGAACATTGAAGGGGTGAAGACCAAATCATAGTTTGAGGTGATTGATATTATGGATGGATCATATCCCTACCCTTCTCTATTTGGCATTGACTGGACATTTGAAAACATTGTAGTTTTTAATTTCAAGAAATGACAAATGTCCTTTGAAATAGATACCTTGTGCATCATTGATCCATTGGATCCAAATGAGGGTGATAGGTATAAAAAAAATTTGAAAGAGGATGTGCATAGTTCCATCATTAATAACATTTATAATATTATAGGGCACAATGAATATTATGTCAATCTCATAACATATGGTGAGATGAGTTGGAAAATCTTGCACTCATATGATACAAATTCGGAGGATGTTATGGAGAGATTGTATAATAAGTTGTATGACTTTGTTTCAAGGATATGTGTATGAATTACAAAGGAAGTGCATTGGATTGGATCAGAGTTATGTGATGCACCGATATTTGATGGTACAAGTACAATTGACACATTCTTGGAACACATGGAAGAAGCGATCTTGGAGAACCAAATAATATAGGCCATGGACACAGTCATTAAAGGAACACATGTGTGTTGGTGGGAAATACATTGAGGGGACATACAAGACTTGGTGTAGGTGGTTGATTTTATAAATTTCAAGTTCCAACCCACAACCAAATTTGAATTGGTCAACTGATACAAGGGTACCAAAGATCCTCATGAGAAAATTTTCTTTTGTGAGATTCATTGGACCGCTCAGGACATCCCTCACACCCAATGGGTACATAAGTTTATCCATACCATGGACATGGTACCTAGAAGTTATTACATCCGCTAAGAATTTAGTTTCACAGTGAAATCTCTAGCACAGAAAGAGGCCCTCATGAGAATTAAGGATTTCATATTCCATCGTCAACTGAGGAACACCACACCAAAAGTCATGTGTGCCTATCACAAGCCAATGGAAAAAATGAATCAAGTTGTACACTACTGGAAGATCGATAGCAATGGAATAGATAAAGATGACCCCAGGAGAGAACAGATCAACGAGACCAAGGGAGAACTCATAGTTCAGGGGAAGGCCTCAGATGGCACCGTGTCGAACTATGGTCACCCGATAAATACAAAGAAACATAAAATAGATATAGAAGAGTCAACAACGATGGTCATCATTGGGGATTATTGGGACCATGAAAAAATAACACATGTGGAAGACTTGTTAAAAGAGTATGAAGACCTATTTCCTTGAAGCTTCTCAGAGATGAATGGAATCGCAAGATCCCTTAGTGCCATGGAAATTCAACTAAATTTCAATGCTAAGCTAGTAAAAAGGAGATCTTATCACCTCAATCCCAAGTATAAGGAGAAGGTGCACAAAGAGCTAGATCAAATGTTGGATGTCAAGATCATTGTCCCTGTGGAGGAGTCAAATTGGATTATCCCAATGGTGGTGCAAGCAAAGAATACATGAGACATATGGATTTGTGTCAACTTGTGCAACTTAAATGAAACCTACATACATGATCCCTTCCCCACATCTTTTACCAACAAAGTACTAGAAAATTTGGGTGGTCGTGCGTCTTAATCCTTCCTGGATGGATTCTTAGGATATCACCAGTTGCAAATTGTAGAAGATGATCGAACTAAGACATTTTTTGTGACAGAATGGGGATCATTTTCTTACACGATAATGCCCTTCGGATTGAAGAATTCACCCGTGGTATTTTCTAATATTGTGGTTTCATATTTTAAGGATTTTATCCATAAGTTTATGGAGGTGTACCTAGATGATTGGATGGTTCTCAGTATCCTAAAATAAAATATTAAAACCCTAATATTGATGTTGGATAGGTATCACCAGCTTCATATTTTCTTGAACTTGAAGAAATGTATATTTTTCACATTGTTTGGGATGTTGCTTAGACATGTGGCATGCAAGGAGAGCTTGTTGATCAATCAAGAGAATATTTTTGTGATATTGGACATGTTATCTCCTACATCTATTAGAGAATTTTGCACCACATTGGGCCATGTTACCCCCACAAGATAGGGGTAACTAAGGAGATGATGTCTTGAGGCCATCGAGTTGAAGACATGGAGTGCTGAGAGCCAGATGACCAGATGAGCCCACATTGAGAAGATAGATCCCTTCCTCTCCACCACACATCACTAGTGAAAATAGTGTAGTAGCATCCACCATGCCAACCTGGCCCACAAAGAACAACAAGTATTGATTCATGAGGTGACAAGTGCAGTCTCATGGTAAGTGCCGCTTTAATATTTGAAGCATTTGAGCATGTTGCAAAGGGTCCTTTTTTATTATGAAAACTTTTGCTTTGAAATTATACCTTTTTCCTTATTTTACCTTGGTGGTTGACATGGTTTCTTAGTAAGTAGATCACCCTTGGGGAAAGGGTTTCTAATGGGGGGTATACTTGAAGGGTCATCATACCATTCCCACTCATACTTACCACTTTCCACACTTCTTACCCTCAGTTTCCTTATCTTTTGGGTTTTGGGGCTTATGAACCCCAAGAAGGGCTTGTACCTCATTTCATGGGAAGAAGGGATAAAGGCCTAGAGGTGTTGTAGCCGAAAAAAGTTAAAAGCCATAAATTGTCCCTCTATATGCTCACCCTAAGGTCATTAGAGAAATTAAACGCTTCTCCATAAAAAATCAAAGATCTTTTTTTAAAAAAGAAAACACATAATTAATATAAGTCCCACTTGTTGGGGGAATGCATTTGTGATGTCTTTTAATTTTCAATGCATATGGCACTCAATTTGTTCCTAACTTCAGGTGGCATTGTGGTGCTCTTTAATTTCCATTGCACATAGCGCTCAATGTTTCAAAGCATAATAAATTAACGACAATGGCTTGGAAAAATGTGCATTACAAATGAGGGATGCAACACACCCTCCACAAAGGCACCCATAGATGAGACAATATGAACCCTTGATATGTCAAGAACCCCATGCCCAAAATTCATACCCCCGTCCACCTCATACTCACTACATGAATTAGAGAGGGTCTTCTTAAGAAAATTTTCTTGACTTGGGGATTGACCTACCCAATAGGGCACCATGACAACCCTTCCAGACTTAAATTTGGAAAATTTTATAAGGTCTTTGAGAATATTTTTAGTTTGAAAAGGAGGGATTTAATGCACATGTTTGGGTGGTTCTTTTATTAGATGTGGCTTAATTGGCATGATACATGTGACTTATGGAATATTGGAGGGAATGTTTGTTTTTATTTGTAGGACCTTTCTTGGTGAAAGATATCCATGGAGGGATTATGCCATTTTGACCTTCATGGGGGGTTGAGAACCCCTAGGATGGATGCCATACCCCACAGGCTAGGCAGAGGACCCCAGATAATTTATGTGCAAAGGGTAGATGATGTTTCCTTCGGAGTCACTTTGACAACATTCAATTATGACATAATAGCCCTTTGCACCTAGATATTGGGCTTTGGAGGCCTAAAACGTCACTTTATAAGCCTTTGACGTCATTCATAGGCTAGGTTTTGTTGGGTTTGATGGTTCAGGAGGTGATGTGATGTGGTTTGAAAGAAGGAGATGCATGGCATGACACTCTAGCACGTGATAGTTTGACACATCACTTTTGGAGGCCCAACGATCTACATTTTGAGGCTCAATGTCTCACTTTTAGACCTCGTATCACCCTTTTAAGGGTTTTACTTTATGTAACTTTTATATTTTCAAGTTGTAAGAGAAAATTAAGGGGTTCAACCCTCTTTTGATTTATTGTTGAAAAATTTATGTGGACAAATTGGTTTATATGGCCTCATATAAATAGAGGCCATCTCTTTTTCATTTTAAAGAACTCATAACTTGGGAATTACGTACTATTGGACTAAAATTTCATCCCCTCTTGGGAAATTCACTATCTATTGCCTCTTGTGAAAAATGGATGCTTTATTTGTCTATTGGTGGAAGAAAGGCTAGCGAATTCTCTTTGATTCTTGTTCTTGGAAATGTTGGTGGAATATCTTTGATAAGTAAGGGTTTTTCGTGCTATCTCTTGGGTTGGGTAAGGAATTTCTGCAATTTTGTGTGTTTCTTCTTGATTTCAAGGTTATTTTATCAAACCCTTGGAGGAGTATAAGGGAATACACCATCCATCAAGGAATTTATTTCTATTGTTATTGAAAAGTCTTAAGTATTTCTACAAGCAGTAAAAAGGCTTACACCCTTATAGCAAGACCTTGCTAAGGTTTGTTTTCTCTACGAAGTAAAAAGGATTGCACCCCTATAAGAGTAACAAACCCTAGATTAAATTGGTTGTGACCAGGAAAGATACTCCATAACCCAATAATTAAGGCACTAGTTGCATTGGAGATTGAATATTGTTGCACTACTCTAATATATTAATAACTCAATGGGTCAGGTTCACTTACTTCTCCTTCGTTTTTTCGACTTTTTTTAAAGACTAGTAATTTCAAATTACTAGGTATCCATAATACCTTTGATATGTCAAAAATTGACGAAGATGGAGTAGACTATTACTGATCCTATAGTAGCAGGATGAAGAAGACTATTATTGAAAAAATTATAGTAGTCCTCTAAAGAGATTGAATTGTTTAAGTTTGGATCTAAATTTCACATGATTTAAGATATTTTGTGCCCTAAGGGAATATTGATTTTCCAAGTGATTGAGTTGTTGTAATAAACATTAATCTACAGGCATTAGATCTACAACAAACTCATTCTCTCTTACTCTTTTACAATTTTTCTAGCATTGAAATTTACTTGTAAGCTGTGATATTTGATCTATTGTCTAAGAGTTATTGTTTGGGTGGCTTACTTGTTGATTTTAGTGGCTAGATCTTGCTGCTATAGAAAAAAAATTCTACAAAAATAAGACTGTTATAAAACTTTGTTAATAACACTCATTAACATCTCTCTCTTTCTATCAAAGTATTGGTTCAAACATTGGAAGATTGTCTACTATTTTCTAGCTTTATTTTCCAACATCATACACTTGTTTTTGATGATTTAATTTGCAGTTGTCATAGTTTCCTTATTGTTGATATGTATTTCCATACTTCTGCAATTTTGGTACAATAAGGTTTCTTGTTGATTCCCCGTTGGTTTTGAATATTATATCATTATGCATTGTCTTGTTTTGGTTTTTCTAACACTATTTTGCAGGTACATGACCTTGGCAACCACTTTCCAATTCCAAAGAGCCTTTCCCCAAGCCTCAAGTATCACCTTGGCCTTGACCTATAAGGGTTTTCTTCTATCTCCTTGTTTCTCCCCATGCAATCCCCCTAAGGTAACCCATGAAGTATCCCTTTTATTAGACTTGTCCTTCACTAAAACGATGGGGATATCAATTGAGGTGAGAGTGATAGGTATTTCTAGTTGTGTCACAAATGTGTATTCCTCTACCACCAAGACTTAGTTGTAACCTAAAAACCCATCTAGAATATACATTAATGCATATTTGTGTTTCTTGGACCTTTCTAATAGAAGGCTCTTCTAGTGGTTTTGAAATTTTGATTTGGTCATCTCTCGTAAACAGGGATTCCAAATTGATACATTTCTTTGGAAAAAGTTTATGACTCTTCTCATGGATTTCTCCTTGTAAATTATGGTCTTCTATTGGATCCACTTTAGTTATGGGATCATCATCTGTAAGAAAAATTACCACATGCTCACCATTTTCAAAAACTTGTAAATATTCTTGATTATTTGGAATTGATGATCGAAAAATAGTTTTCACACGATAAGTGCCTTGTCCTTGATAATCCTTTGTGATTAAACAAGGATGTGGATATTGCTAGTGCATCATCCTTTTGATTATTTTCTCTATGAATAATATATATATTGAAAGAATTGAATAAATGCATGATCTATGACACCCTCTTTGCATAACATTTTAACTTTTCCTTTTTAACCTTACATTTCCTTATGATGTGATTAATGATCAACTCTAAATCACCAATGATCACTAAGTTCTCGACTTTCATTTGAAGGGAAATAATCATACCTTGAATCAATGCTTCACATTATGCCTCATTATTTGTGCATGGAAAGTCAAGTCTGATGGCATGTGGGTGTATACTATGTTCAGGACTTTTAAAAATAATTCTTCCTTCATTCCTAGATTTAGAACGTGCACCATCAAAGGACATCCTCCAATAACCTTGAAAATGATTTTCATTTTCTTGTTTTGGAATGTTGAGTTGTTATGAATAAAAAACAACATAATTTCCCATTCCAGCATCAAGATAATTCCTCATCAACTCGTTCTCTTTTTTCCTGAAATAAATTGATTTTATGAATTCTCTATGAACTCTCACCATTTTTCCATTATTGTGACGCAATATCATACAACTTCCATCATTCATTATATATCCTCTAATCATTGAGTAGAAATCTCTTCCAAGCACAACTCAATATGTTGGAGGAAAATCTACCGCTATAATAGTAAATATTTTTTTGATATGAGGAGATGCAGTTATCCAAGCACAAAAATATTTTATTTCTCCATAGTTTGGTACTTTTCTTGAGTCAATAGTGTTACCGCACAAGCCGTAGGTTGGGAAAATCCTAACCCAATCCAACAGATGGAGATAACGACGGGAGAGCTTACCCACTGTCACCTCAGATAAACCCTCCCTTGTTTCTGTGAAGGGAGAATCCAACACAAGGGGGAGTCTTAGGTGACCCTAGCGGTAAATGAATTTGAAAATGAGAGAATGGAAGTGAAGCCCCTATAGGTCAATATACTAGGTGATAAATGGATTGATAACGATTCTCATAGATGGTTTATGGTTTCCAAATACTTGAGTACCTATGGAAGTTGTTTGTACCTACCCAAGACACAAGAAAGAAAACATATACAAGATTCAAAGTTAAGTAGACAAGCAAGTTAATATTTTTTTCCCTAATTGCAGCAGTAAACAAGAATATATGTAAGCAAGGAAAAAAATTAACTACTACAGATTTAACCATCAAAATTGTCAAATAATTATTGGACAATGAAGTATTAAAACAATGATAATTTTCCAATACTTTAACGTGAACTTTGACGGTAAATTAGGGATACCAAAAGAAGTTATCAAAAACGTGTTAGGGAAGCCTTATGGTTGTAGAAAAAAATTGCTACAAGAGCAAGTTCCAACCATTAAAAATCAACAAATAAACCATTAGAAAGATAACCAATAACCAGTAGAACAATAATCTAGGTTTAGAAGTCAATTTCCATGGTTGAAAAGTGAAATGATGTAATAAAGTGAGTTTTTATTCAACCCTAATGATTATAGCATTAATTTCTTAATATCAATGACAATTACAAGGTTAAATAAAACTCACTTATGGCTTAAGCAAGCTTAAATCATTGGCAAAAGTTTCCAACTTGGACAATTACAATATCTTTTGTTTCATGTATCCCATTGCAATGATTTTGTTTCTCCAATGCAAGAATATTAGTGACTTTAGATATTAGGTTGTGGAGTCTCAAAAATTAAATAGATAGTTGAGTTACTTCCTTGGGGGTGTAAGCCTTTTTACTCCCCAAGACAAGCTAAGATAGCTAGGAAAAACTCTAGGAGGGTGTAAACCCTTTTAATCCTCCTAGGAATTCCTTATGCAACAAAGTATTACAAGAAAAATATAATGGACTTAGTGGGGTTGTAACTTGTATGCACTTATACTCCCAAAAATTTTAAGCAAATTATCCTTGAAACCAAGAAAAGAAGAAATAGTAACAAAGATTTCTTACCTAGTCCAAGCATTGACAAGATAAACTTATCTTTAACCGAGAAAATACACCATAGAGAAAGAAATATACCTCCACTAGAGATAGTGCATCATTCATCCATCCAATAGCCAAAGAAAAACCATTACAAGAGAAAGTGATAAGAGAGATATGTAAAAATTCCCAAGTAGGGCACAAATTTCAGCCAAGAATGTCTTCTCTCAAGTGAGAGCTATGAGATTCAAATGAGATAGAAATTATCTATATTTATTAAAAAAACCTATAATAATATTTTGTCCAAAAAAATTAGGGAAAACACAAAGTAAAGGGACAACAACCCTTACTTTTCCCCTTTACAATTTAAAATTTGATTTTACACAATAGAAACCCTAAAAAAATCATGATGTCACCTCTTTAGGGAAACATTTTGGCTCCTTGAGCAAGTTGTTGGAGTAGAAGGTTGAGATCATTGGGGCTTCTAGAGCCTCCCTATTATGCACTAAATCCTCCTCAATTCATTTCCCACCAAATTGTTCCAAGTGCCAATTGGTAGCAACTCTACTACCACAACCTCAACCCTAGGTGACATCAAGCCCTCTTTGTATGGTGTTTTGGCCCCAAGAGTAAGTCATTGGGATAGTAATAGGTTGGGTTAGGTCGTCCATGGTGTCATCTCAGGCCTCCAAAAGAAATCA
>WSFP011552360.1:0-11278 GCA_009831015.1 Picea engelmannii
TATTGATATTTGGTTCTTAACATTCTGCTCCTTACAATCAATCTCCATATTAGATACTCTGAATCTAAAAAGATATCTTCTTCTTCATCTTCTTTGGTACATGAATGTATGTGGTCATGTACATAGTCTGCTTCATGTCTTATCTAATCTGTTTCCTTCTGCAAACTTCACTATATATTCCTTAGGGTTATTACCTGTGATATGAAACAAGGTCAACAAAACAACAAGAAATAATAATACTCTTTTTATAATAGTAAATAAAACAATAACATGAATAATCGCCACAGTAGCTCCTTTATATATATCACTTGTGACCTGTCTGAAACAAATATCAAAAGTAAGAAATACAATACGAAATGAGGTCAACACTCTTCTAGTGTTGTGATCAAACATTCCTCCATGGTAACCTGGAACCAACATAAGAAGTTTCTCCTAAAGGAGATGTTAGGGTCCTAACCCACACATAGGTAGAACAATCTATTCAGATGTAATAAAGGTCAATAGTAATAAGGCCTTGCAATAAAATAAAATAAGTCGAATGTAAGAAGACCTAATAGAAGATTCCGCTTCTAGAAGGATATTCCTCTAGATGCTTCTTTTGATAGACATATTTAGTATAAATATGAGTCAAGGGTATGAGAACCCTAGCTTGGATATTATTGTAATAGAGCTCTGCTCAACTGGAGGTTGCCCCCTCGAAGAGGCCTATGAACATTTCTCTCAGAATCAAAGTGTTATTTTTGTTGTTATTCTGATATCATTTTAGCGTTATTGTGGTGATTGTTTTGGTTATGTTGCTGTTATTCTGCCATTTCTATCATTTTATTTCTATTCTGCATACTTTTTATATCTGGTATATTACAAGTGGTATCAGAGCACTTTCCTCGGCAAAAATTGTGGGTAATTTTTTTTTCCAGGGTAGAGACATATTCCAACATCTTTAAGCCACATAGATCTATCATTACATGCATAAACTTGTGGTTGAGGGATTCATACACGCAGTAAATACAAGTGGTACTTAAGCGCACATCTGTTGGCCACCCTTGTAACCCATATTGGTACCCCTTCGAGTGGTAGCGCATCATACAACACCTGTGTATGGATCGTCCTAGATTACCTGAAGCCCTCTTTAGATAAACAATTGACCATCTGACTGCTATAGTTCCATTGAGAACAACACTCGAGAAGATTCTCTCTAGTACCTAGGTAGTCGGGTAGCACGACTAAGGGCACGGTCTATCCTTCTTAGGTAGTGCCTTGAGATATTGGTTCAAGTACTACTATTAGACCCCGCATGTATATCAGAGAGCTATAGCATAGGGAAAACCCTTGTCTATAGAACCCTTGAATACCTAATCCTTGGGGACAGAAACATAAACAAATTAAAACATACAAGATCTATTACCACACAACTGTGTTTGGGTTTCCAAAGCACTACACATTTCTTCTTGGTTAAGAATTTGGGCATTTCATCACTGCAGTATTCTTCAGACTAGAGTATAACTCCACGTCTAAAAAAGGTTTTTCACCATTATTTGGGACCTATTCCATTGGATTCATCTCTTCACCCTTATCACATTCATACATATCATATTTCGGCAAATGTTTTGACCCCACCCGCCCCTTTTCGGTTCCCTCATCCTCATGGCCCATACCCATAGCCAAGACTTGGAAGCTCACTTCAATACCTTGCAATATAGTCTCGCCGAGACCCAACATGAAGTGAAACAACTCAGTGCCAATGTTGCCGCCATCAATACAACCATGCAGTCCTCAATGGAGGAAATCAAACAAGACCCGACCACCTAGCCTAAATCTGTCTTTTTGACACTCTACACCAAGATGCATATCCCTACAGATAAACCTTCCTCTGAATCGCCTCCACATACTGAAGCTTAACATTCCTCTCATTCCCATAACTTTCAACACCATCACTTTCAATGCGACCTACGCCTTCCGTGGGTGGATGTGACCAAATTTGATGGCTCAAAACCTACTGGTTGGGTTACCCAAATGGAACATTATTTCTCTTTATATGACATTACAGATGACTTGGCCAAACTCCGGTATGGTGTTCTCCATCTAGATCAAGAACATTGGCAATGGTGGTAATGGAGAAAAACTTCCTGTCAAGGGTATATTGCTTGGACACACTTTGTGGCAAATATTTATGAATGCTTTGACACTGACACCAACCATTTGGGCTATTTGACAAAGTTGAAACAATTTGGAACAGTGGAAGAATTTATAGCTAACTTCGAGCACCTGGATTTTCGAACAGAGGGCATGTCTGATGCCTTTTTCTGAGAGTGTTTTATCAGTAGCCTCAAGGATGATATTTGCATCCATGTCCTCATGGATCGGACTCAAAGTTGGGTGGAGGCTACTAAAAGAGCTAAAGAATCACAACAGGTTGTATCTTCTCAAAACCAAAAACCCTCCTTTATCCCTCGCACTAAACCAGTAAATCCCACTACTCCCTCTGCTCCACTAAAGATCCAAAAATTGACCAGGGATGAAATGGATGAATGACAACTCAAAGGCCTTTATTATAATTGTGATGAAAAATATTTCCTGGGCCACAAGTGTAAGGAAAAAAATCTTTTTATGACCATCTCTGAGGATATTTCGGAAGAGGATGTTGAAACTCCCCTTGTGTCTGAGTCACCTAAAACCCCTTAGATAACCCCTCCCTAGGACCCTCCCGAATTAGAACCGGTCATTTCCTTCAATGCTCTCACTGGCTTCTCTGCTCCCCAAACCCTCAATCTAATCAGTTACATCAAGCATCAGAAGGTCATCATTCTGGTTGATAGTGGAAGCACCCATAATTTTATTCATCGCCGCATTGCCCAAAAAAATCATTTCTACATCCATGCCATCAATAATTTCCAAATCATAGTTGCCAATGGTGGCTCCATGAAATGTGGAGGGCGTTGTGAAAATGTGTGTCTCCAAATTGGTGACTACCACCTGAAATATCATATGTTTGCTATCGACATGGGTGGTTGTGACATTGTTTTGGGTGTAGACTGGCTAAGGAATTTGGGTCCCATTCTCATGGATTTTAAGGAATTAACCATGCAATTCGACCAGGAGGGACACCAATATAAGTTCCAAGGAATAACCACCGGTTCACCTAAGATCATTAGTTCCCATCGCATGAAAACGTTGCTAAAAAAAGGTCATTCTGGTGTTATTTCCTAACTCCATGCCATACAAGAAGTAGAGACACCCTCGATGCTGCAAGACCTCCAAGCCATCCTTTCTAAACTTCAAGTGGTATTTTCCACTCCCCAGGGACTCCCTCCTTCCCATGGTGTTCATGATCATTCCATTCCCCTTGTACCCGGAAGCCTTCCTCCCAATATCCGTCCGTATCGTCACCCCTTTTCCCCAAAAAATGAAATTGAGAAAATGGTCCAAGAACTCCTTAACGTAGGTGTTATACGCCCTAGTATGAGCCCTTACTCTTCTTCTGTGGTCACGGTCCTGAAGAAAGAAGGTTCTTGGTGAATCTGTCCTGACTTTCGTGCCCTCAACAAACTTACCATTAGAGACAAATTTACCATTCTTGTCATTGATGACCTCTTGGATGAATAGAGTGATGCCCAATTCTTTAATAAACTTGATCTTCRTTTGGGCTACCACCAGATATGTATGAAAKAGGTAGACATTCCCAAGACTGCCTTTAGAGCTCACAAGGGACACTATGAGTTTTTGGTCATGCCCTTTGGCTTGTGTAATGCCCCCTCCACCTTCCAAAGCCTCATGAATCAGGTCTTCTGTCCTTTTCTCTATCATTTTGTCTTAGTTTTCTTTGATGATATCCTCATCTATATAAAAACATGGACATACCATCTTGCTCATGTGGATCGAGTTCTCCATCTACTATCTCAACACCAACTTTTCCTGAAACAGTCTAAATGTGCTTTTGGCGCCTTAGAAGTAGAGTACTTGGGTCATCTATTTGGCAAGGATGGCATCAGGGTGGATCCTAAAAATATTGAAGCTATGCAATACTGGCCTCACCCAAAAAATCTCAAAAGCTTGCGTGTATTTCTGGGCTTAACAGGTTATTATCACTAGTTTGTTAAGAATTATGGAAAGATTTCAACACCTCTCATTGATCTCCTAAAAACGAACTCTTTCACTTGGAATCCAACCATTGCTCAATATTTTCAAACCTTGAAGATGGCCATGTGCACCACTCCAGTCTCGACCCTTTTTTATTTCACAAAGACCTTTGTCTTGGAATGTGATGCTTCAAAGAAAGGAATTGGTGCTGTACTTATGCAAGAGGGTCGACCTTTGGCCTTTACCGAGTTGAGGGTATGAGAACCCTAGCTTGGATATTATTGTAATAGAAATATACTCAAATGGAGGTTTCCCCCTCGAAGAGCCCTGTGAACATTGCTCTCAGAATCAAAGTGCTATTTTTGTTGTTATTCTGATATCATTTTAGTGTTATTGTGGTGATTGTTCTGGTTATATTGTTGTTATTCTGCCATTTCTATCATTTTATTTCTGTTCTACATACTTTTTATATCTAGTATATTACATGAGATGTTAGCTGTATTTGGTAAATGATTACATTAAGAATTTATCTCAATATGCTCACATGCTACCAAGTATAATAATTTTCAAATACTGCTACCTCAACTATAGTGTTTACTTGTAATGGGGTAGTTATCAACTTGTCACGTGCAACTTTGAATCTTATCAACTTAATTAATCAAACCTAGAACCTAGAGCCTTGTCCTCAAGAATGAGTGTGTTTCTTTTCTTCCAAGTCTCCTTCACTCAAGATGACGAGTGCTTTCTTCAACCTGTCTTTTGGACTAAGACAATATGCTATCTTGACAGAAAGTTGGGTTAGAGAATAAATTCTATGATCTCAACTTTAATCCATCTAATACCTTGACTTTAATTTTTACCAAAGGTTAGTATGATGGCCATAGCTTCAACATGCAACCTAGATCAAAATAATGTCATAACAAATAGATGTATATCAGAATAATCAAACCCGGGTTGTGTTATTCCTCTGAATATGTTGGATCTTGATATCCTTCTGGAACTATCGAAAGAGATCTCTTCTCCTACAAATACCCTTTAAATATTAACAATTTAAACATAAGTGAGTACATACCTCTGAAATCATTTGCAGGTAGTGGCACCATCTGGTAGAAGCGGTAATAATTACCAACCCCTTTTAAAACTTCAAGGGTGACTGCAACTGGCACTACAACTGATACCTCAATTGATACTACAACTACAACTGCAACTGATACCTCAATTGATACTGCAACTACAACTGCAATTTATTCTGATTCTGCAACTGCAACTGCAACTTAGGGTTTTATGAGGAAACCCTAATTTTTCAAACTTCAAATTTTTAAATTTTGATCCAGGGGCTAGATGCACTGAGTTGAGGCGAGTAAGATGGTGTAGTCAGATTTCTAAAAATCCAAATTTTACCCCTTGAAACTGAGCTTGCAGAAATATGGACTGGTACTTCTGGTACTGGTTCTCGTTTCCTGGTTTTCTGGTACTGGTGAAAACTAGGGTTTCACTTTTGGGGTGTTCTATCCACTGAAAAGGTGCGCTAAATATGCCAAAAGGTTCACTAGGGTAGGGCACACTTTTCTAGATGATTTTTATGCAAAAATTCCTCTCCAACAAAAATCCCTAATTTTCTTGTACGACAACAATGGGATTTTTCTTTATCCAGTGAAATATGCTCTCTTCATCTTAGCTCTGATACCATGTTAAGTTTTGAGATATTATCAGGTTTATTTCAATTTACTAGATAACAATAACATAGGTAGGATCACTGAGAGAAACACAATCACAAGATACACAAAATTTATCTTGGGAAACCCTCATGGGGAAGAAAACCCATAAAAACTTCCTTAATATACATAGGCAATACAATGCCAAGACAATAAACCAAAACACTAGAGAATATCCAACACTGAGAAATGCGCCTCTCTCTTCCTTCTTCTCCCAACTGCAGCTCTCCATACTTGCACACTTGATGAGTGAATGAGTGAGTGAACAAATGAGACGCTGAATTCCTTTATTTATACAAACTTTCAGGTGTTGAAAAGGTGTCTCTTCACTGGGCAGGGTCGACTTGTCTTCTGGGTAGTTAAAACCACTTTAAATTGCCTAGGGGGTGACTTCTCAATTTTCATAATGTATTTAGGGCTTGACCAATCCAAAAAAGGGGATTTGGTCAATTACAATGTTCGACATGATCAATCCACAAAAGGGGATAGATCAATTTAATAATGACTCAATAATAAATAGAATACTCTTTGCAGTTACAATATTTCAACATTCACCCTTAGGGATGAGTTTTCTATTAGGACCCCCCCTTGAAAAGTCATCATGCCATTCCTGAACATACTTATCACTTTCCACACTCCATTCCCTCACCTCCTTACCTTTTGGTATTTACAGGTGTACTTATCCAAGAAGGGATTGTCCCTCATTTCATGGGAAGAAGGGGATAAATGCATAGAGGGGAGATATCTGGAAAAAAGTTACAAGCCTAATTAAAAACATTCTAGATGCTCTCCTGAAGCGGTCTTGGGAGAAATGAAACTCTTCTCCTAAACAAATCAAAGACCTGTAAAAGAAAAAAACTCACATTAACGAGATGTCCCACTTGTTGAGGTGTGTACATGCATGTGGTGTCCCTTTCTTTCCTTGAAAATGGCACTGTGTGTACATGTAGCTTCAAGTGACACTATGGTATGCCCCCCCCACCTATATCAATTTCAATCTAGGGAGTACCCAGTGTTTGGAATTTAATTAATTAATGGAAATAAATGGGTTTGGAAAAAGGATGCATTGAAAACAAAGGTGAAACTCACCCTCTACAAAGATACCCATAAATGAGACATTGTGGTCCATTTTAATCATGGGTTAAGTTGTTGCAAAAAGACAATAATTAAAAATAAATTAATTGCAACTCGAAGTGGTGATACTACTATTTGTGAATAAAGTGGTTGTAAGTGGACAAAGTGGTTAGAAGTGGGTTATCCCTAAAATAAGGAAGTTGGTTAGGATATAACCCCTAGAGGAAGATACTTGGAGAGTATACATAAGATATCAAGGTTTTCTTATATGTGGATCTTTGAGCATATTGAATATCTATTTTTTGGTGAAAGGTTCATTGTCGGTACTCATGGATGCATCAGAAGTTTCACAAGTATGAGGTAGCAAGGAGATTTGATGACAAACATTCGAGAGATTTAGAAAATCCCTAGTTTCTGAAGTGTACGCGAGCTGCAGTGGATCAAGTCACATACATATGTGGGTTGTAGTGGAGAAAGACACATGTATACATAGGTTGCAGTAGAGGAGGCACGTTGAAAAAGTCACGAAGACTTGAGATGATGTTGGTGTCGAGTCCCTGAAGTCTAAAGAAAGTTCCAGATTGACATTCTACATGCTCATATAATCTACAAAATCTCTGGTATGGTTTCATGGTTGTTTTTAATGATCATGTATGATTATGGTATGGTGAATTCTTGAAGAATTCTTGGTATGTTTGTTGTGAGATATATATATTGTATATGTTGTCTTGTTGATTGAGTGAGAAACACTCTCATGTTTGGTATAGCTCTGATATGGTTGAGGGATATCTATGTTAAATGATGATGTATGGATGAGGAACATGCATAGGATTATTGGTATGGTTGTTGTGAGATATGGATATGGTATATGGTAGTTGGTTGTTGGAGTGAGAAATACTCTCATGTATTGTACAGTTGTGATATGGTTCTTATAACTCACATGTTTGAGCTATTTGTACTTGGTTGAGGGAAATGTATGTTGATTTATGCATGGAACAATTTGGTTGTAGTGATAGGATGGATGTAGTTATAGGTTACAGGTGGATGTGATAGAGGCAACAAAGTTTCAATGTTGCAAAAGAATGGATGCCCTATATGTTTGAAGGTGTACGCAGGATGACAAAGGAAATGTCACATACATACACATGTTGGAGTATAGACAGGTTTCTTACCTATTGACATATTATTTCCTATCTACAAGATGGGTGTTTTACTTGAGGGTTGGATTCCTCATCTCAGTTGGTGTTGAGATCTGCAAGATAGGTCTTGTATTGAGATTTGGTTCTCTCTCGGAGTTGGTGCTCTTTTTCAGTTGGTGCTAATAAACCTCGGAGATTGTAGTATCATATAATACAAAAAGATTACACATATTTTTTTTTCTTTGTGTTCATTATTGTGATGGTTCATAGTTCTTTATTGTTTATGTATGTTGTTGAGATATGTTTACATTAAAACAACTAGTTGTGAATGGAAGTAAGGAATAATGATTAAATTGATTGCTAACTAATGTTTTTAAAGAGTTGTAAAATGAGCCTCACACTAATTCACCCCCCCCTCAATGTGGTTGGTGTTTCCAACAATCGACATCAGAGCGAGACTTCACTATAAGCCTTGCAAGCTTGAAGGAGATCCATGGACATACAAATGGATGAACATGCAGATGGAGTTCCCTTATTTGATGAGATAGATTACTTGGCATGGAGAATATAAATGAAATGGTATTTGAACGAAAAAGGAGAAGGTGTTTGGAACATAGTTGTATGTGGATCAGCTCCCTCGAAGAATCAAATAAAATTTGTAGCCCAAAAGGAAGAAAAGAAGAACAATGTAGTGGCACTCAAGACCATATTCAATGGACTCTTAGGTTCTGTCAAAGGGATAATAGGACACCATTCCTCCACCAAGGACCTATGGCTAAATCTAGAGAAGGTATATCAAGAAAAAATACAAGACACAAAATAAAATTCCATCAAGGACAATGAAGGTAAAGACTCTCCAAAATCCTCTAATTGCAATAATTATAAGTGTAATGATGTTGAATATTCTCAAACAAATAAAGAAGAAGATCCAATTGAAATATAATAAGTTTGTGTTGAATCAAATAACAATTATCTTATAGATGAAGAGGAAAATTTGTTGAATCTTAAAGATAAAATTATGAATGATTTAGAAGATGTTAGCATGGAAATAGGATCTGGTTCAATTTCTTTTGAGTATCTTGAAAAATACACTAAGGAAGCCCTAGAAAAGAACCAAAGGATTACCATGACACTAAATTTTTTTCTCAATAAACAAGAAGAAAGTAAAAGGACTCAATTAGATGAAAATGAAGAAGACATGAAGAGATTAAAGACTGATATAACTAGTCAAGCAAAAGAAAAGAAGGAGGTAGATGAATAAACAAGTGAAATCATTGTCAATCTAAAGACCCAACTTGAAGAAGAAAAAAGGATAGAGGAACTATTAAAGAATAAAGTAAATGAAAATGAAGAATCATGTCATAAGATGGAAGCATAAGTAGTTGATATCAAAAGTAAAGTTGAAAAGTCAAACACTCATATCAAGTTCATGAACAACCTAACAATCTTGGATGAAATCCTGGATAGTCAAAGATCACCAAATGATAAATATGGTCTTGGATACAACAAGGAATTTGCACACTCTAAAGTTGGATCTTCTAAGAAGCATGATGTCAAACCCTCATTCTCAAAGCATTAAAGTAAATATACAAGTCAAGTACCAACAAAAAGAAAGAAAATCTTTAGAAAATCAAAGCAAGGAAGACACCAAGAAGCAGGTCCTATACCTCAAATTTAATTTAGAAGAGAGACACCTTCAAGTTTGACACAAAGGCACATGTATGAAAATGTTTTCAACGTTCTATGTTTCTCATGTAATGATTATGGTCAAAATGCTTTAGATTGCATACATTATGCAAGGACATATGTTGGAAAATTCAACAACATCTTAAGTTGTTGCAGATGTAATCTTTTCAGACACATATCTGCAAGTTGTCACACCATGAGATGTTACAACTGCAGTGGGTTTGGCCACAAATGCCAGGATTGTTGGAATTCAAGAAGACAGTCAATAAGGAATAATTCATACTATATGGAAAGAAGAGAAAATGAAGCATGGAAGAAATACAATGTTGAAAGGATGGAATCTCAAAAAATCAATGTGGAGAAACCATGACAATTTCATAAGTGGATGAAGAAGACTAAACATAAATACATGAATGAAGGAATATAGAATGAGGAAATCCTTACATTTTATTAGACATACGCGAGCTCCTATGGGATCCGTCACATATATACACAATATATCTGAAGAAAAATTACGTACATACGTGACTTGTATGTGGTGATGAGGTAAATTAGTTAGAAAGAGGGGTGTATAGATGAGTTGCATCATGGTTTGATGGTACACCATAGTTTATGTAGGGTCTGATATGATATACTTCAGGTTTTCATGCTTGTATGTGTATTTTATGAATGTATGGTGATGATATATGGTTGTGTTTTCAAGCATATGTTTGATTCCTATCTTAGATGCATGTTACTAACCCTAGTGTGTGGATTGAGCCATTTTCTATTAGGGTACAATGTTGATTGTGTTATGTAATTTATCATTCAGGTTATGGAACCTTGTTTATGAAGTACATCATGGGTGATGTGATACTAGCTAGAGGCATATTCTTGATCTATTGAGGCATGCTCTTCGCACATGTCTAGAAGTATTGTTGATGCATTATACTTGCTTCATGAATGAGTTTGAGGAAGATTTATTGTAGTAAATGGCTAGTACATATGTGACATTTATTGATATATATTGAGGATTTTTGTTAGAAGCATTTGTTTTATGATCTTGGCATATGATTAGTTCATGCTTGAAGATGCATACTGAGATATATTGTTGGTGAAGTTTTGGAACATGGATTGATATAAGTATTTATGATAGTGTGATGTATTGGAATTTGATTTTTGTACATGTTGGGTACATGATTGCGACACTTAGTTGATGATTTGGAATACATGGTGCATATTGATTGAGGCTTACTTGTTGAGATACATTGTTGGTGCATATCTTGGATACATTGGCACATTGTTTATGGTACTTGGTTGAGGAATATTATGGAGTGATATGCCACTTGTTTGAGGTACATAGGTGGCATGGTTGATAATGATAATGATACTAGTGCATTGATAGAGGACTGTTGTTGGTTACATGGCATATATATTTAGTATATGGTTAAAGTACATGTTTGGTACACATCTGACACATATTCTTAGCATATGGGTGAGATACATTTCATGATATATGATGTATGGTACTTGGATGATGTGCATGGTTGGCACACATTATGGTGATATTGTTGCATCTTGATGAGTCACAACTTGATCTATGGATGA
>WSFP011552361.1:0-11278 GCA_009831015.1 Picea engelmannii
TTGTCGTGAGGTTGTTAGGCAAACAATAATTGGTGGTATAAGAAAAGAGCTTAAGGGAGACTCAAAGAAGGTATGGCCACCTTTTCCTGTTCATTTGAATTCTTATTCTTTATTAGATTTTGGGCATGCCAAAGCCGAGGCAGAATCCCTGGAAGACCTAAATTTGGTCTCCATTGAATACAAGAAGCACGATCTGCAAAGGGTCGTAAGCAATCATTTGGCTAGTTGCGGGCTCAAGAGATTTGAGCACGAGAATTCACCCTCGGATGACATTTTCTGAGGTGCAAGGTCCTATGCCGAGATTCTAGCTCAGATACAAACCTTGGCACCTGAAGAAAGAGCCGATGTTCTGAAGTTCCAGGAGCATCGACGCAGTTGTCTTCCCGCAGTGTTGCGGGCTGAGAGTCCGAGTATGGCGGAGGCGAAACAAAGAGATGTCGAAGGCTCTAAGGATGTGACTCGCGATCAAGAAAAACACCAAGATGAGGGAGAGAAAACTAAGAGTCCGAAAACAGAGATAAAGACTCCTGACCCGCCAAAGAAGTAGAGTCTGGTTACTACTCTGGGAAAATCAGCAAAGAAGATCGGAGAACCTATCACATCAGTTACTCCCTTGCAGTCGACTCAGGGAAATATTGAGGCAGGATGGATCTTCAATGAAGAGTTGAGGCCTATAAGGGTAGAAGAACTCCCTCCAAATGAGTTTTTCTTTGATAAGAGGAGAAAGGTAGTAGTAAAGAGGGAATTCTATCAGGAAGGAGAGTCGACTGCCAAGAAATATAAAGTTATAACTGATGGAAAAGACAAGAAGAATGAACAATTTACGACTGAAATAGCAGGGACATTAGGAGAATATGCCTCAACGAATCAATTTTTAGTCAGGCTTTTGAAAAACCAGCTTAAAAGAAAAAATTGCCTCATCAAGACCCTTGAAGCAAGACTAGCCACAACAACAGAAACTGCCAAGGACTAGGGGAGCCTAGGAATAGAGTAGGCTAGGTTGGCCAATAAAAATGAGATAGAGCTACTCAAGACTAAGATCAAGCAAGCACAGTAGGTGGCCTGAGATGGTCAGATGCAAGTGGGCAAGCAAAGAGATTTGATCCAACAACTGCAGGCTAGGGTGGAAATCGTCGAAAGCAAAGTGATATATATTAGGATGTTTCAGTCCTAGGTGATGGAGATTCGGGGCAGAGTCTTTGTGGGTCAAAGAAAATTACTCGGCAAGGTAGGGGAGATTCGAGACAATTTCTTGCTAGTTAATCAAGTTTTGGAGAACTTATCTGCTAGAGAAAGGGAAGATGGAGCAACACGGGTCGCCTTCCAAGAGGCTCTAATAGCCACAAACAACATGAGTTTGGGAAGTACTCCCAGGTTCACCATTTCGGAGAAGACCAAAGGAAACACTCTATTAAAAGAATGGGAGCACAACATCACCGAAGGCAAGTAGCAAGCCAAAAAGATAACGAATTCCTTAGAAGAGGCCTTTAGTTCTATAGATGGAGATCTTCTAGGCATTGATAGCGAAGGTAATGCCGAGGTGTTGAAGCAAATGAATATGGAAAAAATCTCGCTTGATCTAAAGGAAAAAGAGGAAAGAGATTCGACTGAGATTTCCCAAGTGACTATGGAAGACATAGTCCAAATAGACAAATGCATGATTAGACCAAGCACGCAATTATGCGCTATCCACATCATAGACGAACAGATGGAAGAAAAGTTGTTGTAGTTAGCCCGTGAATGTTACTTTTTTGAAGCCAACTGTCAAACAGAACCGTCGAGGCTGATATATCAACTGGTTGAAAGATGTGTCTCCTGTACCGAGCACGAGCGAGGACAAACGTCTGGCACCAAGTGAAGACAGAGAAGAAGAAATGGAGCGATTGCTCTCGTCCCTATCATAACTGAAATTTTGTGATGATTGAGATTCTATATTATTTTTGAAACTGTATAAATATACCACAGAAAGAAAAGAAAAAGGGATGGACCTTTTTGTGTCCATTGTAACAGAGTTTTTACAATTTTTGAGAGTTAATACAAAGAAAATATGAAGATTCCCAATTTCGTCACGACTGTGTTATGAGTTTGTTTTCTTGTATCTCATATTTTGTTTCATTTCATATTCCTAACTGATGAATGCTTCATTATAATTCAGTACGACCACTACTATAGCAAATGAATTTTGATTTTCTGTAATTGTTTACTATTTTTCCTCTGTACCAGCTATCAGTGGGTGTAAGACCAGTCAACACTTTCAAAATTCTACAGATATTTTACGCTACATCGGGTTATTTATTTATAGTTTTCTTCTTTTGTTTATATGTGAGATTCTCCCTTGATAAGAGCCTTACACCATAGACAGCTAATTTTTTTTCTCCCACCTCATACATTTTATTAAGATATAACTCAGTTATGGGAAAGAGCCTTTGATTTGCACCCCGTTTTATTTCCGAAACCGTAAATTCTCTTTTATACAACCAAATTGAGACAACACTTAATTTCTCTCTGAAGTTTTTCTTATTTTATTGTTCCTCCATGACTGTCCCTATACCAACACAGCCTAATATCGAACCCGGATTATCAATTCAAACACACATTGCCTTAAACCTTTTCGACACTATTCTTAAAACAACTACTACCTGGGTTGAACTTGAACGTTCATGGGCTGCGATTGAACATGACATAACTATCCAGGAACAGTTGGAAGCTAGAAAACGCCAACGTAGAAATATTCCTTAGTTTCCTTTGCCGAAGGTTGACATTTCTCTCTTCTCCACCTTTTACCCAATTTCGGATGTCTAGACACTGTACTTCTAAGCCTTAAGTACAGACTCTGGAACAACATCTTTTTGGCGTCGTTGTCAGGGGCCGAAGTTACGAAATCTTTTTCCCTGGGAAAATGACATTTGTTTTTTGTTGAAAGTGCTACCCTTTGATAGTGAAAAAAGAGTACACAACTTTTAAGGCTTCCTAATCTTTCACTTGGCGACTCCACAAATAATAAACTGGCATCCGGTTGAAGGAATACCAGACAAAACTTGGATGGTAAGAAGATTACACTCGTTACCGATCCCGAGAATATTCTAAAGGCGAGAGGCTCTCTTAAGCTGACTGCTATAGTTTACAAACTTAAAACCCCACAACTAAAGACTAAGAGTTCTTCCAAACCCTCAACTTCGCTCAGTCCTCTCTTTGATACTAAAGTTTCAACGCCAAACTGCTCCGAAGTTAGGAGTGAGATTCATCTGACAATTCCCTTAGTACACAAAGGAAAGGGCCTTCTCGAAAGTTCATCGACAGTTGACATACCATATTTCCTTCAGTTGAATTTTCTGACCTCACCAAATTCTAAAGAGTGTGTTACACACTTGGTTTCCACACCCATCGGTTCTCCTGATTTCTTCTCTTGTAAAGTCGAGGAACCGAGTCCTCACGTTCCTTATCTTTCCTCATCGGATTTTCCTCTTCGCGAAGAAAATAAAGAGTCACTTTTAATTTTCCGAAACCCCCTTTATAACTCTCCACAAATAACGATGGCAGCCGCCGGAGGAGGAGGTGGAGGGTTTATAGGAGGAGGTGGAGGGTTTATCGGAGGAAGAGGAGGAGGAGCCCCTCTAGGAGGAGATGGAGGCCAAGGGCCTGCCCCCCCTCCTAGAGTGTTTGCGAAGGTTGCAGCTAGATATGCTCCCTTAGTATTGTTCATCCCTCTACATGACCTTCCCGAAAATTACATAAAAAATTTACCAAAATTCATCGGGGAAGGGGATCTGACCGCGGCCGAACATATTAATTTCTTTGATCAATTCGCAGATATTCTAGGTATCGAACATGAGGACGTATATTCGAGACTTCTTGTCCAAACCTTCGAAGGCCAGGTCCGAACTTGGTTTCAGAGCCTACCTGCAACATCTATCTTGCCTTATGACGCTTTGGAAGATGCTTTCCTCAGACAATGGGGTGAGAGAAAAGACCATCTATATTATTTAATCGAATTTGGGACTTTAAGAAAAAAGAATTCAGAAATAGTCATGGAATTTATTCAAAGATTCAACAAACTGTATAATAAAATCCCAGCCAGGGTTAAACCGTCCCAACCTGTGGCCAAAGTAACTTTCGCCAGATCTTTCGAACCAGATTTTGTACTCCTTTTGCGAGAAAGAAGGGGAGCCACTCTAAACTGAATGCAGGACGATGTGGTAGAAATAGAGTCTAATATGATGGCTTCGGGTAAGCTTAAAGCTAAATTAGAAATGGGAAACTGAGAAACTAAATGCTTTAGAGAACAAGCTAGTCCGTCTGGATCTAATAGATCCACATATGACAGGGTAGAAGATATGGCCAGAGTAATTAAAGAACTGTCAGATAAAATATCCAGAATGGAGCTCGAACAGGCCAAAGCTGATTCTTTCCCCAAAAAGTATTTCAGGAGGAACCCCAACCCCCTGAACCAGCAAAGACAAATAAAAAATGAATATCAAAAAATACAAGCCCCCTTAAAGAATGAAAATTTTATAGGAGCGAACGATTTTCAATACTTTGGAGATTCGGATAATGATGTCACGAACTTCGGTGATGACTGCACACAACCATATCTAACTCAAGAAGACTATGAAAAATATCTAAACATGCAACAACCGTCAAATAAGGGTGAAGAAGGTGATCACACTGACCTTTGTGAATCTCAACAAGAAATTGAGATGATAATGGCCGAGATCCAACCCAAGTATAACTTAATATCTAAGAGTAAGCCCATCTCAACTGCTCAACCCAAGAAAATCCTCCAAAGAGGTCAAACTTACAAGCCTACTCCAGAAGAGCCCTTATTACCCAACGAAAAAACTAAAGTAGTAAGAACACAAGAGTCCGAAGTGGAAAAAGTTGAAACCCAAGCACAAGGAACCGAAACAGTAAATAAAATTATGTCTTCAACTAGGACCATGAGTAATAAAGCGGTCCAGACGAATAAGTTAGAAAGGAAGGATTCAAAAGTCTCAACCAAAGAAACAGACAAGGTGAGCGGATCTTTCGGTTTTGAAAATGAAATAAATAAAATTAAGATACCAATCCCTTTGGTAGAATTAGCAAAAAACCCTGTTTATTGGAAGCAGATTACCAAACCGATGGGTGTCTCTGAGCTAGAAAGCTAGTTTGATGTTTTAAACCTGGAAGATGACAAACCTAACATCACTTTTGGTCCCCATTTTGAAGGGGAAAAAGACACCATTGCTGCCTTTTATATCACTCTAAATGTGTATGATCAATTGCTACATAATTGCATGTTAGACTCTGGAGCCTCCCATAACGTTATGCCTAATATTATTATGGACAAATTGGGTCTCCAGATCACTAGACCTTATGGAGATATTTACTCTTTTGAATAAAGAAGGGTTAAGTGTATGGGTATGATAAAGGATCTGGTAGTTACCCTGGCGTAGGTCCCGGTTAAGAGTATCCTGATGGATGTGGTTATTGGAGATATTCCCCCTAAGTATGGCTTACTGCTGTCTAGGTCATGGGGAGCCAAGTTGGGGGGTTCTCTTCAATTGGATATGATGTTCACCACAATTCCTATGTTTTGTGGTCAGTTTACTCGGTTGTACAGAGAAACAATATTATCATATACAGTGAGCGACCCTCAAAACCTAAACAATTTCCCTATTTACATCGCGGACCAAGATCTGGGAAATTGTATCTTGTCTTTTGATGATGGTTTGGACGGTTGTTCGGAGGAAAATGATATAGAGAGAGAAGAGTCTAGTTACATGACAGAGGATCTGTGTAGCACCGGTGTCTGGAAAATGTATTTTGACAGTGCCTCATCTTCCGAAGGGGCAGGTGTAGGAGTGCTTTTAGTGGCTCCCAATGGTAAGTTCATGGTTCCTTTTTCCTACCAACTGCAGTGGGATATAGATTACTCTAACAACGTATGTGAATATGAAGCATTGGTCTTAGGATTAGAGGCTGCCAAGAAGATAAAGATAAATAACTTAGAGGTATACGGAGATGCAGAGTTAATAGTCAAACAAATAAACCGACAGTACCAAGCCAAGCATCCCAGATTAAGATCATACAGAAATTGTGCCTCGGATCTCATGGAAAACTTTTTTCTCATCCGTAAATGTCCACTTTATCCCCCGCGCAGAGAATTTATATGCTGATGCATTGGCTAAAGCAACGTCAACCTTCTCTCTTCCCACGACTTTCAAATTGAAGTATCACATTGAAATCAGATACAGACCATCTATACTAGACAATATCCAACACTGGCAGGTCTTTGAGGATGACGAAAAAATTAAGAAATTTCTTGAAGCAGTGGGTGAATTCTCTGAAACTCATGCAAACCAAGAAAATCAAAATGACTTGATATGGATCATGCAAGAAGGGGAGTATCCTAAAGCCTTCCGAGAAAAAATTGCGGATCATCGTATGTTGGTCCTTAAAAACAACCAGATTCCGAAAGGATTGATTCCTTTAGAAAGACTTTTTGATCAGAACAATGTACCTGTATAATCTACTTTACAACCCCAACCAGAAGAAGTGGAGGAATGTGATATAGGAACTGAAAAAGAATCCAGGGTGGTAAAAATATCCAAGTTCCTCCCTCCTGAAGTGAAAATTAAGTATAAATACCTACTCAGACAGTATAAGGATGTTTTCACCTGGTCTTATGATGAGTTAAGAACATATGGCACTTCCATAATTGATCACAAGATACCTTTGAATCCTGGGGTCAAACCGTTTAGGAAAAATCTTAGGCAGATCAACCCCATTTTGTTACCTGTGATCGAAAAAGAAGTTAAGAAACTTTTAGACATGAAAATAATCGTACCTCTGAGATACTCAGACTGGGTAGCAAAACTGGTCTCGGTTAGGAAAAAGAGTGGGGAAATCAGACTGTGTGTGGATTTTCAAAACTTAAATAAGTCGTCTCTCAAGGACAATTATTCGCTGCCCAAAATGGACCATCTGTTAGAAAAATTAGTTGGAGCAAACCAAATGTCTATGATAGATGGGTTCTCTGGTTATAATCAAATCGCCATGAATGAACAAGACAGGGAAAAAACTGCTTTCACCACACCATGGGATACGTTCATGTATGACAAAATGCCTTTTGGTTTGATTAATGCAGGGGCCACATTCCAACACACTATGGACATCGCTTTCATAGGAGAAAGGGATAAGTTCCTAGTCATTTACCTCGATGATTTGACGGTTTTCTCTAAAACCGATGAAGAACACTTGATGCATCTTAAACAGACTTTCGAAAAATGCCGCAGGTTTGGTCTATCTTTAAACCCAAAGAAGTCACATTTCTTCGTGCGGGAAGGTAAGATTTTGGGTCATATCGTATCTAGGGATGGAATCAGGATTGATCCTAAGAGGATTGAAACAATAGATACTATAAATATTCCCAAAAATGTAAAAGAGATTCAATCTTTCTTAGGAAGAATAAATGTTTTACGAAGGTTTATCCCGAATTTCGCTGAGATTGTAAAATTGATCACAGGAATGTTGAAGAAGGACAACGAAGTAAAATGGACAACTGAGGCCAAAGCATTGTTTGTGCATATTAAGAAAGTCATAAGTGAGGCACCTGTGTTAGAAATCCTTGACTATCTAAGAGATTTTCTTATCTTCTCGTTTGCCTCCGAACACACTATTTCTGTGGTGCTCCTACAAAAGAATGAAGAAGGATTCGAACAAACGATCACCTTTTTTAGCAAGAGCCTTAGAGACACAGAACTGAAGTATGATATAATAGAAAAATAGGTGTACACCATGGTAAAAGCATTAAAGGCATTCAGAACGTATGTACTACACTCAAAGATAATTGCATACGTGCCTACCAGTTTTGTGAAAGATATATTGGTGCAGCCAGACAACGATGGAAAAAGAGGGCGATGGCTCGCCAAAATCAAAGAATTCGATCTGGAAGTCAAACTGACCAAATTGATAAAAGGGCAAGGCCTAGCCAAACTCTTAGCTGAGTCGAATTTCAGAGCCCTAGATATCAATTGCCTGCAGGAAGGCGACGAAGACACGGACCTAAACGAGCTGAATGAGGAAACAAGTCCAAACAAGATCGAAGAGAAGTTATTATCATCAGGTTGGTACAGAGACATAGTATCATACCTGCTAACTCTAAAATGCCCAAATGAGCTATCACCATCTAAAGCCAGAACTTTAAAACTCCATGCAGTTAAATATTGTATCGCCAAAAGTCAGCTATATTGGAAAGATCCACTCGGTTTCCTGTTAGTCTGTTTAGTTGAATCAGAAACTCAATGGGTTATATACGAATTTCATGAGGGAGTCTATGGGGGGCATCACTCATGGAGAGCTATAGCTTACAAGATCTTGAGGGCTGGGTACTACTGGCCAAAACTCTTTTCGGATGTCAATGCCAAAGTGCGTGCCTGCAACCCTTGTCAACTATTCGCAAGTAAACAGAAGCTCCCGACACTGCCTCTAGTTCCAGTCAAAGCTGAAGCCCCATTTCAACAATGGGGTCTAGACTTCATAGGCAAGATTAATCCCCATTCTAGTGCTCAATAGAAGTGGATCTTAACAGCTACAAATTATTTTACTAAGTGGGTGGAAGACATTCCAACCAAAAGGGCAACAGACTCGGTGGTAATTGATTTCTTAGAAGACAATATTTTGTCAAGATTCGGTTGCCCCCGAAAGATAGTTACCGACAATGCCCAGACCTTTAAATCTATGGCTATGATCAGATTTTGTCAAAAGTATAACATCGTTCTTGGACATTCCACTGCATATTACCCCCAGGGAAATGGATTGGCCGAGTCATCTAACAAGAGCCTGGTAAATATAATAAAGAAGGTATTGGATGAAAACAAAAGGTCTTGGCATGTGCACTTAAAATACGCATTGTGGGCGAATCGCATAAGCACTAAAAGTTCTATCGACATTTCACCTTTTCAAATGCTCTATGGGACAGACATTGTTCTACCTATAAACCTAGCGCTACCAGTAATGAATTTATGGCAAGATCAAAATGAAGAACCCAATCATGTCACCAGGAGAATTAATCAGCTGATTGAGGTTCAACAACATAGAGTCGAAGTAGATGAAAAGATGTAGAAGTACCAAGATGACATGAAGGCATTATTCAACCGCAAAGAAAAGGACAAAGAATTCCTCCTAGGTGATTTAGTGTTAAGGTGGGATGCAAGAAAGGAAGAAGCAACAAAACATGGTAAATTTGACCACCTCTGGTATGGACCATTCAGGGTCTCGGCTTTGGATGGAAAAAATTCTTTGCTACTGGAAAATATAGATGGTGAAGTCCTCAACACCCCTGTCAAGGGGCGGTATCTGAAGCATTACATGACGTAACAGTCGCCAAATTCAAAAATAAATAAATAAATAAATAAAAATAAAAATAAAATAAAAGTAAAAATTTATTATATATATTTTGTGTACATATATGTATTTTTCATTTAAACATTTCTCTTGATTTTCTTTTTTTCGTTCATGAACTTTTGACACATTTTGGATAATATTCGTATTTGCATCTTACAAGATTCCAGCTACCCACAAAACGACAGGAAAAGTAAACCGAAAGGTGGTCTCATAAATAAATCAGCTTAAACATGTGATATCTAAGAAATTTGATATTTTGCAAAGAAATTGAAACGAAAAGGTATAGATGAATTTTCCTAAAGGACATGTTTTAAAGAAATATTAAAAGAAACTGAGGTAACCTCGCTCAAACTGAAACATCAACTAAACTGATAAATAACAGAGTTGTTTCTTGGTTTAATAATCTTTGGAAAAATTAAGACAATTTAAACGATTCACCCAAATTTAAAAAACAGTTAGTCAAAGTAAAGTATCCCCGAAAATATCTACGAGAGTTAGTTTTGAATTTTTTACCTCTGTATTTTCAGTTAGTAAGTCACTACCTAATATCCTTTCTATCTTCGAGTTTACCTTTTAAAAATTCACTATCTTTTTGTTTCATATACGAGGGGATACAAGTTTTTCGTTTCAACCTCATGAGCTTCAAAGCAGATTGTGGAAAGAAAGCGGGTCTTCACAACTACTCGATCACCTGCTAAGCGAAGGAATGTTTAGAGTGATCCTAAATTTCCTAGGTTTTTCAATGACATCGGAGGATTGAAGATTGCTCAAATAGAATGCCCTAAAAATTTATTTTCCTTTTTCTCCCTAAGAACGAAGGTGTTGTGAAGGTCAAGGGAAGGTTGGTACCAAGTAATCAAAGTAAGTTGACAGACCTATAATTCAAAATATTACACAGATATCAGCCTTGATACAAACTGATTGCCCCCATCTTCACGCTCTAAAAGGCAAATTATAAGACAGGTGGTGAAAAGAAATTCAGAAATGATTGCCCCCACCTAGTCCAAGAGACGATGAAAGGAAATTCATAAATGATTTCCCTCGTCTCAGCATTTAAATGCATAAATATATTCTGAAGTGGTGAAAGGAAATTCAATAAAAGGGGCCAAATAACTTCACCGGGGTACTGAACAAGCTCGCTGGCAGTGAAGAAATATCTGAGATATCTGTAAGGCTGTTATACATGAATATCACTCTACTCTAGTAACCAATGCTTTTTAAAACCTGATCCACATCCCAAATTCAGACGAGACTTCCCAATTAAAAACATATAATCTTATTCTTTTGATGCAAGCTGATAGCCGCAAGATCTGTTGGGTCTCTTAGGACTGTTTCAATTTTCTTAAAGCAAACCTAAATTTAGTAGCGGGAAAGGGAAAATTGTGAAAGGGACTACAACTAACTTTAAAAAGAGTATTTGATTTTGAAAAATCTTTTCAAGGTAAAGAACAAAGTCTCTTTCCCCCTTCATTACCCTATTCTCAGGAACCTTTTCGCCTGATTGAAGCTATTGACTCCATTTACCCAATATTGGCATGTGGTCTACTGTTCTTCCTGCCTTACAAGAAAGAGGGATCCCTAGTTGGAGCCTATGTTGGAGCCGCCTTTGTTTTCTAGCCCGTCACAAATTTCATTTTTTAACGCTCGAAATCGAAAGATGGTTTTCGTATTTTCCATCTGTGGTTTCAAAATCTCTGAAGCTTTATCAACACAAACAACGATGATTATTGTACTCTCAAGGTGAGTCCTACCTTTCGTAAAAATGTTTCCTCTTTTGTTCTACCTCAGGATCTCATAGGTCAGATACTATAAGTCATGTAGTTCACATGCCCTGAGATACGAAACAACAAAATCGTTTTAATTTTTCACTTAGGACAGTAACGAGGGTAAA
>WSFP011552362.1:0-11278 GCA_009831015.1 Picea engelmannii
GTATGAATCATATGTTAATTATATTAGTCTGAAATAGTATGAATAATAGAGAATGTTACTAGTTTGTTAATTGTATTAGTCTGAAATGGTATGAATAATAGAGAATGTTACTAGTTTGCATAGAGTTTTTTGTTTATTTTTTTGAAAGTACCTATTACAGTACCTATGGACTTGTATTTCAGTTATTAGAGGTTTCTCAGTTATTATAGGTCTCTGGACATAATAAAAATTAGAACACAATAATTAGACATGAAAACGAATTGACTTAAAGTGAAATCTCATCATGAAAACTTCATATATAGTAAAATACAACACAAAGAATGAAAAAAAAATCCATTATTTAATCTCATTGAAGTGTCGGGTGTCGATGCATAAACAAACATTCATTAAAAAAAATTACATATTTTACAATCTATTATGTCTGGAGCTAACTAAGAGAGAGACGAGGAATCCTGCATTATTTAGACTGATGGATGACACACAACATGATAAAAAAGTACATATTTTACCATCTATTATGTCTGGAGCTAACTAAGAGAGAGATGAGGAATCCTGCCTTATTTAGACTGATGGCCGACACACGTCGTGATACAGAATATTTCATACGGATGGTGGGCACACAATGTGATACTAAACCAATCGACAACAACCACATTTTCTCCTAGAAAAAGGGAATATAAACAAATAAAGAGAGAAAGGTACTTACGCTTCGACACTCCAATCCTACACCTCTTGCAACATCAATTACAAAACACTTTGGCATAATTAGCCTCCTCTCACTGATAATTCCAACAGGTCGAGCTTGTGCAACCTATGTGAAGTAGAGGTTTCCTCCTATACACACTATCACAAGTATACTCCCCCATGATAAATTGTGAAGTAAGAAATGCAGAGAGAAAGAATAGAGAAGAAATAGTATTCAATATATTGAGAATGTAAGGAGAAAGTACAATGACAAGAGTTAACGAAGAAGTGATGTGCAAAAGGAAAATAGCTGAGCTAAATAGGCTCAAGCAAATCAAGAAAAGAAAGTACAGCTGGCCAGACAGCTGGCAGTGTACAGTTAGCCTGTTGAAGTTACATTATATTTAACACTTCCTATTAAACTCAACAGTTACAAACATAACACTGATTATGCCCAAGTGTTGTCTCTGAAAATAAAAAACATATTTTCCCAATGGCTTTGTGAAGATATATGCAAGTTGATCTCGAGAACCACAGAATTGGAGTGCAATGTCACCATTATTGATGAGCTCGCGAATGAAGTAAAAGCGAGTGTCAATGTGTTTTATTTTCTTGTGTAACAAATGATTTTTGGATAGAGCAATTGCTGAGGTATTGTCACAAAAGATAGGAGTTGGATCCTTTTCTATATGTGACATATCTTTCAATATTCTTCTCAGCCACATAGCTTGATAGGAAGTTGAAGTAGCAACAACATACTCTGCCTCTGTAGAAGATATTGAGACAATTGGCTGCTTCTTTGATGCCCATGAAATCAGGTTCGAGCCCAGGTGAAAAGCATGTCCTGAGGTGCTTTTCCTGTCATCTAGGTTGCCTGCAAAATCACTGTCTGTGTAACCAGATAGTTGATTATTATCAGATTTAGTGTACCATAAGCCACAATTGAGAGTTCTTGCAACATATCTCAGAATCTGTTTCTCCATTTTCCAGTGAGAATCTTTGGGAGATTCCATGAATCTGGAAACAAGGCTAGTTGCATACATAATATCAGGCCTAGTTGTTGTAAGATACAACAAACTGCCGACTAAAATTTTGTACAGGGTAGGGTCCACTGTAGGGCCTTCATATTTCTTGCTCAATTTTGTGCCTAGAGGTATAGGGGTTTCTACTGGATTGCATTCTTCCATGTGAAATATTTTGATGATGTTTGCTGCATACTTTTTCTGACAGACAAAAATGTCTTTGGTTGATTGATCAACCTCAATCCCCAAAAAATATTTCATGATGCCAAGATCTGTCATCTCAAACTCAGATTGCATGGCATGTTTAAAATTGGTTAATTCAATATTTCTAGTATATATCATGTCATCAACATATAAACATACAATCAAAATTTTACCTTGCTGATCAGTTTTGGTGTAAAGAGTTGGCTCATTTTGACTTCCGCTAAAACCACTTTTGATCAGATAAGTGCCAATTCTGTTGTACCAAGCTCTTAGATCTTGCTTTAAGCCATATAAGGCTTTCCTCAACCGATATACTTTGGTTGGCTTCTCTTGGACTTCAAATCCAGGTGGTTGATCGACATAAACTTCTTCTTCTAAGAAACCATTTAGGAAGGCTGAATTGACATCCATCTGGTATACTTTCCATTTTTGTTGGACTGCTATGGCCAATATAGTCTTTACAGTGTCTAATCTTGCTACTGGAGAAAAAGTTTCAGCATAGTCAGTACCAGGTTGTTGTGAGAATCCTTTGGTAACAAGTCTTGCCTTGTGTTTTTCGATCTTCCCTTTTTCATTGAGTTTAGTTTTGTAAACCCACTTGAAACCAATACTTTTCTTGTGACTTGGAAAATCAACAAGATCCCATGTTTTGTTCTTCTCAATGGAGCCAATTTCTTGGTTCATGGCTTGAACCGAATGTGGCTCCTTAGCGGCTTCCTTAAAAGATGTAGGTTGACATGACATTAAAGAAAAAAGGTTGTGTTGTTCAAAGTCATCCAACTACTGATGGATTTCTCTCAAACTTTGAGTTCTCTGATTTTGAATTTCAGAGGATGAGTCTCTACTTGAAGTTGAGTTATCCTGAGAATTTTCAGATCATCCTTGTACTTGCAATCTTGGAAGAACAAATAGAAGTATTTGCTGTCCTAAATTTTCTGTGTTTTCAGAACTTGGCAGCAATGGATTTTGACTGTCCAGTTGTTGATTTTCTGATTCATTCCAGAATTAATTTTCCAAAAATTTTACATCTCTGCTGAGAATTAGTTTCTTGGAGATTGGGTTGTAAAGCTTGTAGACTTTACATGTTTCACTATATCCAGTAAAGATACATTTCTCACTTCTATCATCCATTTTCTTCCTTAATTCAGAAGGTATGTGAGCGTACGCTATGCATCCGAATGTCCTTAGATGTGCAACATTTAGCTTTGTCCCACTCCATGCTTCTTGAGGGACTTTCATCTTTAGACTTGTGGTTGGAGATCTATTCAAGAAATAAACTGAGCATGCTACTGCTTCAGCCCAAAAAATATTTGACAAACTTTTCTCTTTGAGAAGTGTTCTTGCCATATTCATTATTGTATGATTTTTCCTTTCAACCACTCCATTCTATTGTGGAGTATACATGGTTGTTGTTTGCATGATAATGCCTTGTGATTTGCATAAATTTGCAAATTCATTGGAGTTGTATTCTCCTCCTCCATTGGACCTAAGTGCTTTTATATATTTTGCAAAATTTTCAGACTTGTGTCTGAGAAAATAGATCCAGATTTTCCTACTAAAATCATCAATAAACGTTAGAAAGTAAAAGCTACCACATATTGACTCTGTTTGCATTGGTCCACATAGGTCAGTGTGAACTAGTTCGAGATGTTGTTTGGCTTGATTGGATGACTGTGGAAAACTGGTTCTCTTATGTTTTCCAAGTATGCAAGACTCACATGGGGAATTTTTTTTTTTGAAGATGGGAAGACCTTTGACCATGGAGTGCTTCTGAAGAATACTTAGACTCTTAAAGGGTAGATGTCCAAATATTGTATGCCAAACAATTGTTTCATTCAGGGTGGATGCACTTTGTGCATATGGTTGAATCAGATTTGCAGTTCTGAGTGTAAGGGGAAACATCCTATTCCGAGTCATGTGGATTTCAGAAATCAATTTTCTGCTTGGGATTTTGTCATATATCTTGCAAGATCCTCCCTCAAAGAGTACCTTATAGCTATGTTCAATGAGATTTCCTACACTTAGCAGATTATGTTTCATATCTGGAACATGATAGAAAATGTTTATGTCTTTCTTTTTATTTTGTTTAGTAAGAATAGGTACAGTTCCTTTGCCTTGAACTTTGACTAAGGAATCATTTCCAAGTGTAATATCAGATGAGATTGAAGAATCAATGCATGAAAGTAAATCTTTGTTACCTATCATGTGATCGTTGCATCCACTGTCCAGCAACCATAGATCTTTAGGTTGTTCTTTAGTCTTTTGGCATGAGAGAAACATACCTTTTGAGGTTTCTCCCATATGATTTGACACATGTGCTCTTCCTGAAAGATGATCTGCCTACTTCTTCCGGCATTCAAATTCATTGTGCCCATATTTTTTGCAGTAATAGCATTGTATGCTTGATTTGTCATTTGATCTTCTCCCTCTGACTCTTTGAGGCTGGAAATTCTGATTCTGGTGTTGTTGTCTATGACCTTGAAAATTTTGATGCTGGCTCTGTTGTCTGTTACCTCCATTCGAGTGTTGGTCATTTGTAGTACTCCCTCATCTTTGGTGACCTCTAGCTCTTCCTCTGCCTCTCCCTTTGCTGAAGGAGAATTGAGTTTTGAAGGCATTGGCGATTGACTCATCTATGAGATGTAGTCTGGTCTCATGTGTCACGAGGGAACTAGTCAGTTCATTTGTTGAAAAACGTGACAGATCCTTGGATTCAAGGATTGTTGTAACAACCATTTCGAATTTCTTTGGTAAACTTCTGAGGACTTTCTCAACAATGCGTTGATCAGCGATGGCTTCACCAGTCAATCTGATCTGGTTCACGATTCCCATGACTCTGGTCATAAACTGATCCACATTTTCAGACTCTGTCATTCTTAAAGTCTTGAATTGTGTCCTCAAGGTCTGCAGTTTGACGGTTTTGACCCTGTCATTGCCTTGGTAGGCTAATTTAAGGATGTCCTAGGCCTGTTTTGAAGTACCAACTCCTGTGATTTTTGAGAAAATCGAATCATCCATAGAATTTTGAATCCAGAATTTAGCTTTATTTTCTCTGTTCCTATGAATTGCCTGAGAAATTCTCTGCTGGTTTGTCATGGCGGCAAGGTCTGCTGGATCTAGTTCCACATATCCAAGATCTATTGGATCCTAGCACTCTTATGCTTGCAAGAAGGATTTCATTCAAAGAGACCAAAACTCATAGTTCTTTCCACGAAGAATCGGACCTTGAGTTGGTCCTAAATTGCTAGACGTCGCCATATTTAAAGAATTTGAACAAAACAGAAAAAAAAATTAGAAAAATTTTGTGTTTACCTGTTTCTTGCGCCTAAACCAGGTCTTCTAATTTCTCTGTCCCTCAATTTGCCAAAATCCGAAATATCCCGGTGATTATTCAAACGCCTTTTCAAGATTTCGCGTTTCAGGACTTCCTGTTTCCCAATGTCAAGAGTCCTTGACCCTTCGTCCTTCCGATCTCCGAAATGTTGATTTGCCGAAATGGATTTAGCAACAATTATCCCCAAGGCTATACCTCCGGTCCATGTGACTGCTTCCCATATGGCCACAATCCTATTTTGGGGTTTTATGACGCAAAGCACCCGACCTCTTGTCTCTTTGATGGCCGAAATACCGAAATGATCTTTATCGCATTAGCCCCTTGAGCTATGCCTTGGTCCATGTGGCCACTACTCATAAGACCACAATCTTGTTTCGGGGTTTCGTGACTCAAGCGCCCAATCTCCTATCCTCTTGACCCTCGAAATACCGATACGCGGAATGCCGAAATGACAAAGAGTCCTTCTCCTTTCAAAAAATCTCCTGAAATCTTGGATTGCTGCCACACGTCTCCTCAAGATGGACGGTCCTCCTACGTTTCACGATTTCGCGACTTGCGACCTTCGGTGACACAAATCCTCTGTCAACTTGAAACCCCGGTAGCCGAAATACCAAAGGTTTCCTCGATCTCCGCCACGTGTCCCAATGAATGGACGGTTGTGATCTTTTCGGCATTTCGAGACTTTCGCAGTGGAGTGTCCCAACCTTCGTCAACAAGATCTCTGATATCCCGAACTCTGAAATGCCAAAATTTTGATGGCGCTTGGATCTACTGCCACGTTTCCTAATTGATGGACGGTCGAGATGATTTCAGGATTTCGCGTATCGGGGTTTGGAGTGCAGTCTCCTTTGCTCGTCCAACTCTCAATTTCCGATTTCGTGATAGCGTTAGATTGATGGCTCATGATATTTCTTGATCCAACTGTCTAGAATGAATCGAGATTTCATGATTCACGAATTCTCACAGCAGTCTTCTGACCTTTACACCCTGCGAGTCAGCGAAATGTCGAGATCTCGCCGCGTGTCCCTTGATGAATGGTCCTAATGATTTCGTGACTTCACAAGTCAAAATTTCTTTTGTGCACTCCAGAGGAATAAGCCTCATGCACTTTCTCACGGATACGACGGTTGTTGGTTCTCTGCATCAAATCTGACGGTTGAAAATCTTCTGTCGTTTTTGTGCTCTCCTCGTCCTTGCTGCAGTCAATTTGCACCTTAGGTATGTTCGCAGGTCCGATCTTACGGCTGCAATTACTCGTTCATGACTGCTTTCACAAGTTCTTTGTTGTTCTTGCAAAGAGTTTCTCCTGAGGAAAGAAATTCATGAATCTTTCAAAGATTTGAAAGAATTTCACAAGTTCTTTGAAGCTTACTGTTCTCTGCTACAATCTTTGACGGATTTGAGATATTTCCTGAAATTCTTTAAATGTGCTTGCCTCCTGCAGCTCTTCTTTGAGAATCTTTGACGTATCTGAAATTGTTCACGATTCTTTAAACTTTCTTATTCTGCAGTCTCTGCTTCCTTGATCTTTCGAGTGTATAGCGCTCTTCTTCCTCGTGGGAGTTTCCCGCGACGATCTTTTGAGTGAAATGCGAACAACGACTTTCTCTCCAGTCTTTGTGAAGTGCCTCACATCATGTGCTCTCGTTCACAGTGTAAGCTCTGCGCTGTTTGAGGATTGGGTTGCTCTTCAGTCTATTGGAAGAGGCTTACTGCTGAAGATTTGATACCATGATAAATTGTGAAGCAAGAAATGCAGAGAGAAAGAATAGAGCAGAAATAGTATTCAGTATATTGAGAATGTAAGGAGAAAGTACAATGAGAAGAGTTAACGAAGAAGTGATGTGCAAAAGGAAAATAGTTGAGCTAAATAGGCTCAAGCAAATCAAGAAAAGAAAGTACAGCTGGCCAGGACAGTTCGCAGTGTACAGTCAGCCTGTTGAGGTTACATTATATTTAACACCCCAGTCGTGACATGCAGTCATATTCTTTATTTTGTAGATGTAGATGGAGAAGAAGGGTGCACAAGGAGAAGAAGGGCACACAACCTGATATGGAAGACATAATCCATGGGCTTCCTTCACGCGAGCGAGTGACAACTCTTCTTCCTCCATGTGAGTACACGAGTGATCCAGAGATAGAGAAAAAAAGGTACTACTACTTTACATAAATATTGAAATACCATTTTACTTAAATAAGGTATTTCTACTTTACTTAAATATTGAAATGCCATTTTACTTAAATACTGAAATACCACATGGTGACTCAATACAAAATTCTTACAAGGATACTTGCATGGACGACATATGGTGTCTTGATAGACGTTTTCGAAAACATAGAATATACGACATATGGTGTTTTGATAGACGTTTTCGAAAACATAGGATATATAGATGTAAACATAGGATACATAAGTGTCTCCATAGTAGTTTTGGAAAACTTAGAGTAAATAGAACACAAATAATTAATGCTAACATTAATGCAACTAAAGTAATGTTATATAATAATTCCCTAAGTTTTAAAGAAATGCCTCATGTTTTGTCTTGGTATGAGACCAAATAAAGCCTCAAAATTTCTCATTGAGTCAAAACAATGCTATGAGCATTCTATTGGTAACCAAAAAACAATTTATGAAATATAAAACTAAAACTTTAAATTAAAATTTTTGATTTGTGAGTCAACCTAATAAGAAAACAAAGAATCGATTACTATAAGTCCCTAAGCCCGAAGGGCAGGGACTAATAAAGGAGGCTAACAGAATAAATCAATGAATAGTTTAACTTTCCACTTACCCATAGTCATTTGTGAAAATAAATAAATTAAAGAAACAATTTATGAAATATAAAACTAAAACTTTAAATTAAAATTTTTGATTTGTGTGTCAACCTAATAAGAAAACAAAGAATTGATTACTATAAGTCCCTAAGCCCGAAGGGCAGGGACTAATAAAGGAGGCTAACAGAATAAATCAATGAATAGTTTAACTTTCCACTTACCCATAGTCATTTGTGAAAATAAATAAATTAACGACTAGATATATTTTCCCCTCTACAGTTTGGAACCTTGGTAACTTGGAATGAAGTTGGTGTGCAAGCACCGAGTCCTTTGGCCTGGATTTTAGCGCCATCAGTCCTTTTTGGGACTGAAATCGCTGGAGTCTACAACCAGAGAAAAGGTGAAAGGTATGCAAGGAATGGAGGGGATTATGGTTATGTTCGCGAAGAGCCAATACTGTATCGAACCCTTTGCCAATGTACCCACACTGCATTCGGTCAGAGACATACTATATACCATGTGATAGTGGAAAAATGGAAGGGAATGATTGGTCGAGGTTAACGACGCTACTTTCTGTCCGAATAGAGGTAGGTACACCCTTAAATGAATACCAACAACTGCAACTCTCACATCAATCTCTTGGGGAAAATGATGTATCATTCAAGATTTGGGTTATCTCTTAGAAAAAATATTACTTGATCTACACATAAGTTTTAAACAATTCCACCCTTGGATACTTTAATAACATCAATGTTGTAGAAAAGCTCTAACGTCTTCGTTGAGGAAAACAATTTAATTATGAATAGCACCCCTATCATAAATATGCTTGAAGACATACGATTGTTAAGAGATTATATATATTAAACCACTCGCTTTAGGATTAAACAAGAGATGGTTTTTTGATGGCGTGTATTGATCCTAATGATCATGGTTATAGTAGAGAATTTATATAAATCTATAAAGAGTAAACTATATATTAAACTAGTTTTTGGTTTGACGCATCAATCAATAATTAGATTTTAAACATTATTACCTTGGGTAACTCTATCAAGAAAGGGTTTAAGAACCTTTTCAATACATTATGGATGACAACCATAATCATTAAGATTTATTTGAAACACATGGGAAAAACATTTAGTAGGTTTTCATGGTATGTTACAATGAAGATGTCTAAAAATAACACAACAAAATTGTTAATATATTGAATAACATATATAGTAAATCATATGATTAAGAAGTGATATGAGGAAGATATTAATAATTCATATACTACATAGTAATTGATCACAATCTATCTTTTTCTTCTTCTTTTCCCTTACACACACTTGCACACTTTTCCATATTTTTATATCGATCATATGGAAATGGAAATTGAAATTGGAGACCATGCAAAGCTTTAACTAGAGATATTGTAGTAAAAGTGAGACGTTGAAGAATTTTAGACCTCTAGTTTTTCACATTTTATATATCTTAATATTATAATGGTTTTAACGTGAAAATAATTTCCTGCATTTCTTCAATTAATTAATGCACTAAATCATTTTTCATATTCATACCAGAATCCATATAGAGGATTAATTTCATTGGTATCATTTTCATATTTTTTTTACATTATGTTATTTTTGAAATCAATTCAATGATTGCTCTAAATCATTTATCATTGTGTCATCACTAAAATCAATGCATTGCATTGTTGAAATCATAACAACTAATTGCTCTAAATAATTTTTCATTGTACCATCTCTAAAATAAATGCACTCCTATGCTTTGTGTTATATCACTGCTGAAATCATTTAGACTTCCTTATTTCTCTAAATTATTTTTTTAATATCATCACTAAAAACAATATCAATATGCCCTATAGTTTTTTGTTATATCATTATTAGTCAAATCAATGAACCCTATTATTTTATGTTATATCATTGTTAAAATGAATACAATAACATGATTATGCTGAATTATTTTTCATTGCTTCATCACATAAATCATGGCATATTGTTTTTCATTATGTCATTATTGAAACCAATGCAACTAATTGCTCTAAATGATTTATCATTTTTTCATCATTATAATGAGTGCATTGTATTGTTTTACATTATCCCATCATTGAAATCATAGCAACTAATTGCACTAAATAATTTTCATTGTACCATCTCTAAAGTAAATTAACCCCATTATTTTTTGTTGTATCATTACTGAAATCATTTTAACTCCATTATTTCTCTAAATCATATTTTTAATATCATCAGTGGAATCACTATGCCCTATTATTTTGTGTTATATGACTGAAATCAATATGCCCTATTGCTCTATGTTATATCATTGCTAAATCAATGCAACTATTCAATGATTGATATTGCATTCTCTTTTAGTTTCCACAATTTGAACATATCAATAGTATCAACTCAAACCTCTTGAATTTTGAAACATTCTTCATTTTGATAACTAATTAAAGAATAATTATATATCTTAAAACATAATTATGTATGTTGAAAATCCTTTCATCCTCTTCATATTGAACTATTATCTCACTAAATCCCAATATACTTCACGTTATTTTACATTTGAAACAATTTGAAAATGGATGCATGTCCAAGACCTGACTACTTTTATCATATTAGACTCATTAAAAAATAATCTTATATATTTATATGATACATAATAAATATGCAAGAGATAGTGCTAAATTTGAAGTCTCCAAGCAATCAAAATATTTAGCAACTAAAAGAAGGTTGGTCCTCTAACATAAGTTTGATATTGATCTAGATTTAATATTCATCTTAATAATTATTTAGGAATATTATTGAAATTTGTAATACTTATTCAGAATATTATACCATAATTTTCATTGTTCTTGTAGTTAGTTATTACTTTAAAAAATATATGAACCTAATAAAACCCTTCATAAACCCTAAAAACAAACCCTAATTCAAAAATAATCTTCATTCACTAATAAGTTAATAGATATATCAAGATTATACACACTATGGATTACTAAATTTAAGATAACATATGATATAATCTATATATTACTATGGATCATATTCTTAAATTTGATATTGATATATAAATATATGTGGATATAATGTAAATTAATGTAAATATGATCTCACTTATAAAATAATCTATGGATCATATTCTAATATATCACATATATTATTCCTTATCATAACATATAGATTACATATTATTTATCATATATATACATTATTTGAAGTTGATTATGTTATTTATGATGGTATTGTTTTAGTGATAATGA
>WSFP011552369.1:0-11278 GCA_009831015.1 Picea engelmannii
AAGTGGGTTTTATAACCAATTTTTGGGTTTTAATGGTAATTAAGCCTATTTTTAATGGTTTTGGGGAGTTATTGGGTAGTTTTGGAGCCTAATTTTTGGGAGGAAGTTGGGGATGAGCAACCAACTTTCCCAGCTATATAAACAAGGCATGTTTGAGGCCATATAGGGCATTCAGAGCAGAATTATGCTGAAGAGAAGCCAAGCCAAAGCCATTTTGAGGCAGAGAAGCTTTTGAGGAGGAGACGTTGTCGGACCATTTCTGGGAGCTTCGGACGTCCGTTTTGCGTGTCATTTTCTTTGCATGGTTCTAGAGATATGGAAGAACATGAACAGATCAGTCTTGTAGCCATTTGGAATTGCAGTGATGTACTTTTGAGCTTTTGAACAGAAATAAAGAAGCCTCCCCCACAGAGAAAAAGGCCTGGAGACGTAGGCAAAGTTGTGTCGAACTCCGTTATCAATCTGCGTGTTATGGTTTGTTGTCTTTTATTTCATTTCAGATATGCAATGTGTATATGGCTGTCATAATTCCTCTTCTTTCCTCATTCTTTCACTAAGTTTCTCAAATGGTTAATTAATGCATGCAAAATTAAACTCAACCATAGTCATTAAGAAATGGTCTTTGCCAATACACCAAATTATTTCTTATGATGTAAAAGCCACATTATAAAATATATTGCAAAGTATTGTATGGAGAGGGGCTAGCGCTTGGCCATATGAACCCATATGACCCTATCAAGGGGGCGCGCGCTGGGCAAGAGGGGGCTTATGCCCAAATCTAACTATAAAGTGGGTTTTATAACCAATTTTTGGGTTTTAATGGTAATTAAGCCTATTTTTAATGGTTTTTGGGAGTTATTGGGTAGTTTTGGAGCCTAATTTTTGGGAGGAAGTTGGGGATGAGCAACCAACTTTCCCAGATATATAACCAAGGCATGTTTGAGGCCATAGAGGGCATTCAGAGAAGAATTATGCTGAAGAGAAGCCAAGCCAAAGCCATTTTGAGGCAGAGAAGCTTTTGAGGAGGAGACGCTGTCGGGCCATTTCTGGGAGCTCCGGACGTCCGTTTTGCGTGTCGTTTTCTTTGCATGGTTCTAGAGATCTGGAAGAACATGAAAATATCATTCTTGTAGCCATTTGGCATTGCAGCGATGTACTTTTGAGATTTTGAACAGAAATAAAGAAGCCTCCCCCACAGAGAAAAAGGCCCGGAGACGTAGGCAAAGTTGTGCCAAACTCCGTTATCAATCTGCGTGTTATGGTTTGTTGTATTTTATTTCATTTCATATCTGCAATGTGTATATAGCTGTCATAATTCCTCTTCTTTCCTCATTCTTTCGCTAAGTTTCTCAAATGGTTAATTAATGCATGCAAAATTAAACTCAACCATAGTCATTAAAAGATCCGGCGGATCAATTAAACTACTCGGAGCGTGGTAGAAAGAATCAAGGTGTTGGCCTTAGAATGCAAGAAATTAAGAAGTTGAAGTGCGCAGACCTATGAGCGCCTTGCAGAAGACCCAAAACTAAGGACATTGGAGTCATAGCTCTAGGAGGCAAAGCAACAAGAAGTGACAGTGCAAGCATAGTTTAAGTTGATGTCAACAGTCGAGAGGATGAAAAGGTCCCGAGAACAATGCACCGTTCAGCAACAGGTCCATGCCATCCAGAGTAAAGTCATGAAAGTGACCCAGAGTCTACAGTCAATGCAAGATGAAGCATGCACACTTTTTGAGGATATTGAGGGACAAGGTGCACAGCTAGAACAAGTAGTCACCACGGTGGAACAGAGATTTGAAGGACTAGTGACCAAGAAAGTTATTCAGGAGTTCATCGAGCAGGAGGCTATTTCAAAGCATCTCGAGCCAATATCAAGGCCTTCGAAGAAGATTTGCCCAAATCAGAGTGACTCGGGACAAGTCACATGTGAGTTTTGGGGGCTTGTTGGCCCTCGACCAAGTTTTGGAGAACCTTGGTCGTGTTTGACCATTTTTTAGACTTTGACAGGCTGGTCGAAGGCGAAGCACCAAGTGAAGCGATGATCGCTGGATATCACCCCCTTTTGTGAGATTTTTTGGATTAGGGTTTATGTAACATGTATGGGATGTCAGCCCATGGATTTACCCATGTTTAGTCCCCATTTGTAATGTATAAATAGATATCTAGGCGATGTAAGAAGACACGGTAGAGAGACCTAGTAGAATCGGCTTAGTGCGGAGCTAGAGGCTTTGTGCATACTATGTGTTAAGACTTGCAGAGCTAAGTGCAAGTGATTGTAAGAAGTTGGTGTGCAGACTGTGTAAGAAATCTTTGTGTTGTGACCTAACTTGAGGAAGTAGAATCTGGCGAGGTGCGTGTAGATCTCCTGTCCTATGCGGAGTTGGTTTTGTGGCTCTGTGCATTGAAATAAGATAACAAAGAGAAGAAGAGTTGGTGGACATAGCCACATGTTGGGGGTGAACCATGTATATCATGTGTTTTGATTTCTTTGTGTCATTAATGTGATTTATGCTTAGTGTTGAATATGTGTGTATGTTCGATGCATCTGATATAGTAGCTCAGTGCTTAATAACTTGGATGAATGCTAGATTTTTTGATGCTATGTGCTAAATGGTCAGATATGCTTAGATCATTTTAAATATTGTGTTGTTATGTAATTAGGGTTTTACCTGCGATGGGAATAAAGGGTTAAAGACTAATGAATGTTAACTGCTAAGTGCTATGTTAAAGAATTGAGATCATAGATCTGTGTCCCACCTAGGTTGCAGACACTTGAGTCCTGCAACCCCCCTGCCTCTACCTCGGGTGAGACTTCATCTGCTTCGCAGGTGTTGTTGAAAGGGTCGGTAGTTAGGGTTTTGTTAGTGTGTTGTTTAAGTGTTGAACCCTGGGTATTCCCCTGTCCCAACACATAGCTAGTAGAACCACGCAAATACCTGAAAACCCTTTTTACTATTGTCCAATGCTCCTTCCCTGGTTTTAATATATACCTCCTCAAAACTCTCATTGCATGTGCAATGTCCGGTCCAATACAGACCATTGCATACATCAAACTGCCAACTTCACTCACATATGGAACACAAGACATTTCCTCCTCCTCTTCCTGTGTCTTGGGACACTGATCCACAAATAACTTTACACCAACATGAATAGGGACCTTGACCGGTTTACATTTATGCATAATAAACCCCTGGAATATTGTCTCGGCATATTTTCTCTAATTTAATCAGAGTTTCCTCTTTTCCGATCTATTTTAATTTCCATGCCCAAAATAAAATTTGCCGCACTGATATCCATCATGTCAAATTTAGAGGACAACTGGGTTTTTACATCCTGGATAATATCCTTGTTGTTTCCTATCAGCAACATGCCATCCACATACAAGACCAAATAAATCAAATGATTACCAATTAATTTAAAATACACACAGTGATCCTATTTGCTTCTTGTGAAGCAAGGTCCTAGCATATAAGTATCAAATTTTTGATACCACATCCTTGGTGATTGTTTTAAACCATACATGGACTTTTTCAACTTGCATACCAGCTCCTTCTTTCCCTTCACAGCAAATCCTTTTGATTGCTTCATATAGATTTCTTCTTCTGTATCCCTATGTAGGAATTTTTTCTTCCCATCCATCTATTCTACTTCAAAATCGAATGTAGCAGCAATAGATAACATAAATCTTATAGAAGATAACCCTTCAACAGGAGAAAAAATCACACCAAAATCAATTCCCTCAAATTGGGAATAACCCTTGGCTACTAACCGAGATTTGTATTCCTCCACTTTGCCTTCGGCATTCAACTTGTTTTTAAATACCCATTTGCTTCCAATGGGCTTTCTTCCAGTCAACAACTCCACTAGATCCCAAGCCTCATTCTTATACAAGGATGTCATTTCTTCATCCATTGTCTTTTTCCAGAGTTTTCCATCCTCTGAATCCACTGCCTGCCTGACAGTTCTACGAGCATCATCAGTAATAGACAAAGAAAAATTTGAACGGAAACCAGATGGAGTATATTTTTCCGGTAGTTGTCTTTAACGAACCGATCTCCTCAATATTGGAGTATGAGGATCGTCTTCTTCTGATTCTTGTCCTTCTGTAGAGTTTGATTCATCATCCTTTAAATCAAACTCTATTTTCTCTGGTTCTTCCGTACTTGGTAGGACTTCATGTTTAACAACATCCTTCATTTCTCTAAATACCACATCTTGGCTATACACAACCTTCTTAGTTTTGGGGTTCTAAATATTATAACCTTTGAGACCATCTTTATACCCAATAAAGATGCACTTTTCAGCCTTCTTATCTAGCTTACTCATGTTTTTCTTTGGAACATGAACATGGGCCTCACAGCCAAATACCTTTAGATGTGTGAGAGAAGGTTTCTTACAAGTCCATACCTCTTATGGAGCCTTGTCATACAGCGTTGATTAGGGTGATATGTTGACTAGGTAACATGCAGTACCCACTGCCACTGCCCAGAATTCTTGCCCTAACTCGGCACCACTGAGCATGCACCTTGCTTTTTCCATCAACGTCTTGTTCATCCTTTTGGAAACTCCATTCTATTGAGGTGTATATGGAGTATTATTCTTCCTTTCTATACTGCACTTCTTACAGAATTATTCAAATTGATTCTCGTAGAACTCTCCACCATTATCTGTCCTCAACACCTTAATTATTTTCTCTGTTTGATTCTCAACAAGAGCCTTAAACTCTTTAAACCTGTCAAAGACTTCAGATTTCTTCCTGAGGAAATATATCCAAGTATTCCTCGAGAAGTCATCTATAAATAAGACATAGTACACAAATTTTCCCAATGATGGAACCGACATGGGTCCAAACACATCACTGTGACCTAGTTGTAAAATTCCTTCTGCCCTCGTTGCACCATAGGGGAATCTTACTCGATTTTTCATCCCACATATTAAATGTTCACATAAATCAAAATCTAGAGAGCAGATAGACATACCTTCAATCATACCTTTACCGTGTAGTATTCTAAGACCCTTCTCTCCAATATGCCCCAGTCTTTGATGCCACATCATAATGTTTTCTTCTGAGACTATAGGAGTTCTTTCTTCTTCAACTCCAATATCAAGAACAATGGAAATATTGCACCCATCACTGATAGTGCTTCCTTGTAGCTTATACAAAGTTTCAAACCAAGCTCCCTTTAGCAGCACCATTGCTCCTCAAACCATCCTGCAGGTTTCCATTTAAAATATTTTTTTTACTCCTACATCGTCCATTTTTCTTATAGAAATCAAATTTCTAGCTAATCCTGGGATGTGCAGAACACCAGGTAGTGTTCTAATAGTTCCATCTATGAGCCTCAACTTGTCTTTTCCTCGACCTATGATTATGTTTTTCGAGTCATCACCTAGGAAAACATTACCTCCAACATACCTTTCATATTCACATAACCACTCTCTGTGGGGAGTCATATGGAAATATGCACTTGATTCAACCAACCATGCCTCATGATCTACATGTGTGCTTGAAGAATCCAAGTACACATCCCCTCCTTCTTCCTTGGAGTTATTTTCTTTTGTAGAAGAAGATTCTTCATATCCCTTCTTTTTCCCAACTTTGTATCTACACTGCTTCTTGTAGTGCGCTTCTTTTCCATGTCTCTAGCATAACTTTACAAACTTTCCAGGAGATTTATATCTACCCTTAGACTTAGATCTCCCGCTTGAGGAATTAGATCTATTTCTTTCCTGGGAGCATCCTCCTACAAATAATGTATCTATGCTCTGTCTTTCCATGTTCTTTTGTCTCATCTCCTCTGACAACAAGGATGATACCACTTCATCAAACTTCAAGGTAGTTGTATTACTACCTATGGCCAAAAACAGACTATCCCACGAGTCTGGTAAACAGCACAGTAAAACGATACACTTATATTCATCTGAAATTTTTCTCTCAATAGATACTAACTGACTTACCACAATATTGAAGGCATTAAAATGCTCTTCCACTGAGTCTTCGTCTCTCATCCTCGGGTTATACAACTTCTTTCTCGGGACTAGTTTATTTACTAGGGACTTACATTGATACAACTTCCCCAACGTATCCCATAAATCCTTGGTTTTAGCTTCCTATGACACATTTAGTAATGTTGAATTTGAGAGACACAGTCGAATTGTGATCTTCGCCTTCCGATCCAACTTTTTCCAGTCATATGTTGAAGTTCATGTAGGTGCAGTACCTGGATCCACCGTGATCCACTAATATTTGTCCACCAACAAATCTTCCATATTGAGCTTCTATGGCTCAAAACTTTTCCCATTAAACTTCTTGATCTCCATTTCTGAATTTCTTTCCATTTATTTTCACTTGAAAAATCTATACCACGGATCTCCCAATATAACAAGGCTTATCACAGTCCCAAGCCAAACCCTTGACCACAAAGGCATCCCCCTGAAGCAAACAAAGCTCTGATACCAAATGTAGATTTTAACCTTGTAAAATTATTTACTGCAAACAGATTTTCAGTAAAAGAACAGAAAAGATACAATGGAAAATACAAACATTACACAGAGATTTTTCCCCTGGAAATCCAAACCGGGAAAATCAGCATATTCTATATTCATTCATTGTGATACATTTTTTACAATACAATATACATATAGGAACCAGCGGCATCCATAACCCTAACCCAATGACCTGTATTAGTCAAAAACCCTAATTACTTAACCAAAAATAGAAAACCATCGGCAAAAACCATGTGTCTAAAAACCGCCCAACATTGGACACAAAAATCGAGGTGACACGAAAATGAAGTAAAAAAATGAGACATGTTTCCCTAAGAAAAAAAAAATCTCAGGGGGTGTTTCCCTCGAACCCCCATGCACTCGGCGCAAAATAGAAAACACTAGGTCTAGTCATGCAAAGAATATAACACATACCCAACAGTTTTCCCCTAGCCATAGAGAGATTTTCCTCATAACGGAATTAGCGACTCTAGTAGGGAGATCTCAATTTTGGGGGTATTGGGTGTTTTTCTCCTTTATTTGATCTTTGTTTGCCTGAGTTTCTCTGTCGTTTGTTGCTTGATAGCCTATATTTTTCCTTGTATCTGAGTTTATTGGCTTAACCCTTGCCCAGGAAGTGTCTTCCTTGACATACGTAGGATTTCCCTTGAGAGGGTGCGTACATATGTGGGATATCTTCCTTTAGGGTGTAAATGTGTTGAACCTTCACAGAATAGATCTAGCTGGGAATTGACATACACAATTGCAAAGAAAATAGAAGAAAAGATAAATAGGAGAGAAAGAATGGAAGAATTATCATTAACCAAATGAATGAATGATAATTTACACATGATATACTATGTATAACTCAACCATTGTGCACTGGAGGAGAAGCCAATGTGCCATAGTAGTGGTCTAGAGTTATCTAGACACACACTAGTAGTTACGGGAGTAAACTGCCACTTAGTCTAGTCTCTCGGGCAGTTACGGGAGTGAATTGCCACCTAGCTGAGTTAACTAGTCTATCAATCTTCAGTTAACTGACTGAAACAGAGTGAAGTGAGGAGGAGATCAGGGAATCATGGGTAATGTGCTAATCTGGTGATGATCCCAAGGACAATGAGCATTAGTTGGTTATGATCCCAATGATGCATGGTGATAATCCCAACATAGCATCTATACTCCACTCAAATGATCAAACTGAAGTGAAAACTGAAGAGAATATTCTTCCTAAAATATAGGAGATTGAATAATGACTAATAAACATATGAAAAACCTTAGAAAAAAGAAATCTTAGGTGTGTGTGAAGTAACTCCAACACCCCCCTGAACATCACTATGGTGAAAATAAAGAATGGGTCCCGGCAACGAGGCCATGTTAGGTATCCAAATACAAAAGAAACATTGAAATAAAGTGAGGAAAGAGGGAAAACCTCATGGGAACACCCCCCCCCCCAAAGTACAATGTATGTAAAAAGAAGAACTAACCATTATTAGGAAATTGTTTCCTTCACTCGAAGACGACTGCGCAGAGAATGGAACTTCTGCTCAGTGAAGGTCTTGGTGAAGATGTCTACAGTCTATTATGTTGAAGGATAGAAATGCAAGTCGATGATCCCCTCATGTACTAAGTTATGGATGTAGTGCATGTGGATCTCGATGTGCTTCGTCCACTGCCTCTGAACTGGATCTCTGCATAACTTCAGAGTGCTCTGGTTGTCACACCAAATGATGATTAGTCGATGAAACTAAATGCCCAATTCAGTGAGAAAATTATGTAGCCACATAGCTTGAATGGTTATTTTAACTACCCCTATGTATTATGCCTTGGCAAAAGATAGAGAAATAGCAGCATGCTTCTTGCTTGACCAACAGATAGGCCCGGAACCAAGACTAAGTGAGTAACCAGATGTGGAATTGAGATCAATGTTATCACCAACCCAGTCAGAATCAGTGAACCCGATGAGGTTCAATGTAGATTATGTTGAATAGTGAATCCCAAAGGTGATGGTGCCTTGTACGTATCAAAGGATATGCTTTGCAGCCTTCCAATGTAGATCATGCATCTCCTGCATGAACCTAGAGACTGCGCCAACTGCATAGGAGAATTCTGGTCTGGAGTGTGTGAGATACAACAATCTCCCCACTAGTTTTCTATACAATGTGTTTCCAACTAGTGGAGTGTCCCCTCCATCCTCAAGTTTGACTCCCGATACGAAAGGAGTCGGAGAAGACTTGTAGTCTTTCATGTGAAATATCTCAAGGAGATCGTGTGCATACTTGGCCTGAGATAGTTTGATTCCAAATGCATCCTGACTGATCTCGATTCCAAGGAAGAAGTGTAGTGGACCCATATTCGTCATCAAGAACCTGTCATGCAGAATCCTCTTGACTGCAGCAATCGTTGAAGTCGAGCAAATGGTGAAGTATAGCAAATGGTGATCAATAAATCATCAACATACAGAACTAGGAGTAGAAGTGAGTCAGTCGTCCTGGGCATGTAAACATTTGGGTCTGACTTACAACGTAAAAAGTTCTGTGACAGTGGGTAGGAGTCCATCTTGGCATACCATGCCCTCGGAGCCTGCTTGAGGCCATAAAGAGACTTCTTCAGTCGATAGACAAAAGATGAATCTTGCATAAATCCCTAGGGTTGCTCCATATATATCTCCTCATAAATATCATCGTGAATAAATGCATTCTTCACGTCCATCTGATGGACTTCCCATCCCCTGGTTGCCACAATGGAAAGTTCCAAACGTATGGAATCCATATTCACTACTGGAGCAAAGTTCGCATCATAGTCAATGCCATGCATCTGTTGAAAGCCTTTGGCAACTAGCCTAGATTTGTATCTGCTAATTTGTCCATCCATTGGGCTCTTGGTCCTATAGACCCATTTTCACCTAACAAGTTTCCTTCCTAAAGGAAGGGGAACCAGATCCCAAGTCTGGTTCTCGAGGAGGGAGTTGTACTCTTCCTGCATGGCAGATTCTCAAAAGGGATTTCCAGCAGCCTCACCATAAGACTGTGGATCTAAATATTGAACCAAGAAAAGATTCATGGGTGTCAATGGTTCAGTGGAAGTGAGTGCAAGAGGAGGTTCCTTGAAATCAAATCGAGTCCTCCTAGTATCAGTTGGATCCCCAATAAGATCCCCTGCATCCTAAAGAGTAGTTTGAGCCCACTTAAGCCTCAGCTCTGGCTCTACATTTGCATCTGCATGCACTGAATCTGCATCTGATTGTACTGAATATGTATCTGGATCATCTAAATCCTCTGAATTGGAACTCTCATCTGAAGAAGAGATGGCATGTGCATGATCATCATCAATGACAGGTGGAAGAACAAAGGTGTCTGCATACGGTTGTTGAGGTACATACGAGACACTTTCCTCGAATTGGACACTTCACTCAATGATGAGCCAGTCTGAGGAAAGATCAATAAGTTTGTATCACTTCACACCGTTGAGGTATCCAACAAAGATACACTGTGTTCTCTATGGATCAAGTGCCTTTCTCTTTTCAAAGGGAATCTGGGCCCATGCACGTGAACTGAAAATACGAAACTGGGTCACTTCCAGTTTGAGGCCGCTCCAATCCTCGTAGGGGGTCTTATCCTTGACAAATCTATGGGGAGATCTATTTTTTATGTAGGTTGCACAATTAACTAATTCATCCCATAATCTTTGTGGAAGTGACTTTGCATGTAGCATGCAATATGCCATCTCTTTTAGAGATCTATTTTTTGGTTCAGCATTTCCATTTTGTTGTGGATTATAGGGAACTGTGTGTTGCAAATGAATCCCTGCCTCATGACAAATATTTTGGATCTCATGGTTGAAATATTCTTCCCCATTATCAGTTCAAAGGATTTTGATTTTCTTTCCTAACTGTGTCTCAAAAAGGGCTTTGAAATCTTTGAGTTGTCGAAAGACCTCTGATTTTTTCCTGAGAAAGAAAATCCATGTGAAGCATGAGAAATCATCAACAAAAATGAGCACGTACCTTTCTTTTTTGATTGATGAATGCATAAAAGGGCCCACGAGATCACTATGAATCAGATCTAAAGTAGAGGAATGTCTCTGAGTCTTTCCTTTATCGAATTTCTCTTGAGGGTGTTTTCCAAGAACACATCCCTCACAAGTTCCTTTGGTGAAGTGGATGTCGGGCAGACCATCAACCATTCCTTGCTTGCTAATTTTTTGCATATATATGAAATTTAAATGCCCGAACCTTTCGTGCCATATCCTACTATTTTCATCAGTATGGGTAAGCAGTAAAGCAGAATTTGGTTCAATAAATTCAAAAAATGTGTAAAGCCTAGATTGATGATTTACCTCATTGGTAAAAACCCTGGAATTGGTTTTCATGCCATAGATGTCCACTTCATCAAGTGTCAATATGGATTTATTTCCGGTGCCGTAATTTTTCATCTAATACACGAAGAGAATATTGACGGAAAGTTTGGGAATGTGCAGCACATTCTCGAAGCTTCCGTTGGTGAGTTCAATCCTTCCTTTGTCAGTGACCTCGATTGGAGAGTTGTCCCCCGTCAGAATAGGAGGACCTTTGTATGCATCCAATGAAGAATAGACCTATTTTGTGGCATCCATATGGTGTGATGCTCTTGAATATACGATCCAAGCATTGAGAGAGGAGTTGATGGAAATCAAGGCATGGCTAGAATTTCCTTTCTTGGGATTTTGATATTTTGGCTTCTTCTTCTTGGCACCCTCGGGGATGCGATCTCCAAGGTTTTTTTGTTGAAGTATTTGAGTGATTAGATCTATCT